>JAEIGM010000233.1:0-52580 GCA_018903735.1 Drosophila cardini
CTGTCAGTTAAACCCCACGTAAGACCCCTATTCCCCTACAAAAATCAACTTTTGGCTCCTATCTTGATTATATTCTCTGCGTTTGACGCTTATTCACCTCTTTAACTCCATGTTTACCTCTTAACTGTCATCTGACCCCCACAAGCGACCCTTAATCCCTTTCTAGCTCAATGTATAGCCACCATCCGTCATAAAAACCCCAAGTATGACCCGTATTCCCCTACTTAACCCAACTTTGGGCTCCAATCTTAATTTTATTCTGTGCGTTTGACCCTTATTCACCTCTTTAACTCCATGTTTACCTCTTAACTGTCATCTGACCCCCACAAGCCCCCACAAGCGACCCTAAATTACTTTCTGGCTCAATGTTTAGCCCCTATCTGTCAGTTAAACCCCACGTAAGACCCCTATTCCCCTACAAAAATCAACTTTTGGCTCCTATCTTGATTATATTCTCTGCGTTTGACGCTTATTCACCTCTTTAACTCCATGTTTACCTCTTAACTGTCATCTGACCCCCACAAGCGACCCTTAATCCCTTTCTAGCTCAATGTATAGCCACCATCCGTCATTAAAACCCCAAGTATGACCCGTATTCCCCTACTTAACCCAACTTTTGGCTCCAATCTTAATTATATTCTCTGCGTTTGACCCTTATTCACCTCTTTAACTCCATGTTTACCTCTTAACTGTCATCTGACCCCCACAAGCGACCCTTAATCCCTTTCTAGCTCAAGGTATAGCCACCACCTGTCATTAAAACCCCAAGTATGACCCGTATTCAATTATATTCTCTGCGTTTGACCCTTATTCACCTCTTTAACTCCATGTTTAGCCCATATCTCTAAACTTAACCCCACGTATGACCCCTATTCCCCTACTTAACTCAACTTTTGGCTCCAATCTTAATTATATTCTCTGCGTTTGACCCTTATTCACCTCTTTAACTCCATGTTTACCTCTTAACTGTCATCTGACCCCCACAAGCGACCCTAAATCCCTTTCTGGCTCAATGTTTAGCCCCTATCTGTCAGTTAAACCCCACGTAAGACCCCTATTCCCCTACAAAACTCAACTTTTGGCTCCTATCTTAATTATATTCTCTGCGTTTGACCCTTATTCACCTCTTTAACTCCATGTTTACCTCTTAACTGTCATCTGACCCCCACAAGCGACCCTAAATCCCTTTCTGGCTCAATGTTTAGCCACCATCTGTCAGTTAAAACCCCACGTATGACCCCTATTCCCCTACAAAACTCAACTTTTGGCTCCAATCTTAATTATATTCTCTGCGTTTGACCCTTATTCACCTCTTTAACTCCATGTTTACCTCTTAACTGTCATCTGACCCCCACAAGCGACCCTAATCTTTCTGGCTCAATGTTTAGCCCCTATCTGTCAGTTAAACCCCACGTATGACCCCTATTCCCCTACATAACTCAACTTTTGGCTCCAATCTTAATTATATTCTCTGCGTTTGACCCTTATTCACCTCTTTAACTCCATGTTTACCTCTTAACTGTCATCTGACCCCCACAAGCGACCCTAAATCCCTTTCTGGCTCAATGTTTAGCCCCTATCTGTCAGTTAAACCCCACGTAAGACCCCTATTCCCCTACAAAACTCAACTTTTGGCTCCTATCTTAATTATATTCTCTGCGTTTGACGCTTATTCACCTCTTTAACTCCATGTTTACCTCTTAACTGTCATCTGACCCCCACAAGCGACCCTAAATCCCTTTCTAGCTCAATGTTTAGCCCCTATCTGTCAGTTAAAACCCCAAGTATGACCCGTATTCCCCTACTTAACTCAACTTTTGGCTCCAATCTTAATTATATTCTCTGCGTTTGACCCTTATTCACCTCTTTAACTCCATGTTTACCTCTTTTAACTGTCATCTATGGCCCCCACAAGCGACCCTAAATTTTCCTAAATCCCTTTCTGGCTCAATGTTTAGCCCCAATCTGTCATTAAAACCCCACGTAAGACCCCTATTCCCCTACAAAACTCAACTTTTGGCTCCTATCTTAATTATATTCTCTGCGTTTGACCCTTATTCACCTCTTTAACTCCATGTTTACCTCTTAACTGTCATCTGACCTCCACAAGCAACCCTAAATCCCTTTCTAACTCAATGTTTAGCCACCATCTGTCATTCCAATATTAATAATTTTCTCTGCGTTTGACCCTTATTCACCTCTTTAACTCCATGTTTATTTCTTAACTGTCATCTGACCCCCACAAGCGACCCTAAATCCCTTTCTGGCTCAATGTTTAGCCCCTATCTGTCAGTTAAACCCCACGTAAGACCCCTATTCCCCTACAAAACTCAACTTTTGGCTCCTATCTTAATTATATTCTCTGCGTTTGACCCTTATTCACCTCTTTAACTCCATGTTTACCTCTTAACTGTCATCTGACCCCCACAAGCGACCCTAAATCCCTTTCTGGCTCAATGTTTAGCCCCTATCTGTCAGTTAAACCCCACGTAAGACCCCTATTCCCCTACAAAACTCAACTTTTGGCTCCTATCTTAATTATATTCTCTGCGTTTGACCCTTATTCACCTCTTTAACTCCATGTTTAGCCCATATCTCTAAACTTAACCCCACGTATGACCCCTATTCCCCTACTTAACTCAACTTTTGGCTCCAATCTTAATTATATTCTCTGCGTTTGACCCTTATTCACCTCTTTAACTCCATGTTTACCTCTTAACTGTCATCTGACCCCCACAAGCGACCCTAAATCCCTTTCTGGCTCAATGTTTAGCCACCCCTGTCATCAAAACCCCGTATCTTTTCTTATATTGTTAAACCCCACTTAAATGACCCCTATTCCCCTTACAAAACTCAACTTTTGGCTCCAATCTTAATTATATTCTCTGCGTTTGACCCTTATTCACCTCTTTAACTCCATGTTTACCTCTTAACTGTCATCTGACCCCCACAAGCGACCCTAAATCCCTTTCTGGCTCAATGTTTAGCCCCTATCTGTCAGTTAAACCCCACGTAAGACCCCTATTCCCCTACAAAACTCAACTTTTGGCTCCTATCTTAATTATATTCTCTGCGTTTGACCCTTATTCACCTCTTTAACTCCATGTTTACCTCTTAACTGTCATCTGACCCCCACAAGCGACCCTAAATCCCTTTCTGGCTCAATGTTTAGCCACCATCTGTCATTAAAACCCCACGTATGACCCCTATTCCCCTACTTAACTCAACTTTTGGCTCCAATCTTAATTATATTCTCTGCGTTTGACCCTTATTCACCTCTTTAACTCCATGTTTACCTCTTAACTGTCATCTGACCCCCACAAGCGACCCTAAATCCCTTTCTGGCTCAATGTTTAGCCCCTATCTGTCAGTTAAACCCCACGTAAGACCCCTATTCCCCTACAAAACTCAACTTTTGGCTCCTATCTTAATTATATTCTCTGCGTTTGACCCTTATTCACCTCTTTAACTCCATGTTTACCTCTTAACTGTCATCTGACCCCCACAAGCGACCCTAAATCCCTTTCTAGCTCAATGTTTAGCCACCACCTGTCATTAAAACCCCAAGTATGACCCGTATTCAATTATATTCTCTGCGTTTGACCCTTATTCACCTCTTTAACTCCATGTTTAGCCCATATCTCTAAACTTAACCCCACGTATGACCCCTATTCTCCTACTTAACTCAACTTTTGGCTCAAATCTTAATTATATTCTCTGCGTTTGACCCTTATTCACCTCTTTAACTCCATGTTTACCTCTTAACTGTCATCTGACCCCCACAAGCGACCCTAAATCCCTTTCTGGCTCAATGTTTAGCCCCTATCTGTCAGTTAAACCCCACGTAAGACCCCTATTCCCCTACAAAACTCAACTTTTGGCTCCAATCTTAATTATATTCTCTGCGTTTGACCCTTATTCACCTCTTTAACTCCATGTTTACCTCTTAACTGTCATCTGACCCCCACAAGCGACCCTAAATCCCTTTCTGGCTCAATGTTTAGCCACCACCTGTCATTAAAACCCCAAGTATGACCCGTATTCAATTATATTCTCTGCGTTTGACCCTTATTCACCTCTTTAACTCCATGTTTACCTCTTAACTGTCATCTGACCCCCACAAGCGACCCTAAATTACTTTCTGGCTCAATGTTTAGCCCCTATCTGTCAGTTAAACCCCACGTAAGACCCCTATTCCCCTACAAAACTCAACTTTTGGCTCCTATCTTAATTATATTCTCTGCGTTTGACCCTTATTCACCTCTTTAACTCCATGTTTACCTCTTAACTGTCATCTGACCCCCACAAGCGACCCTAAATCCCTTTCTAGCTCAATGTTTAGCCACCACCTGTCATTAAAACCCCAAGTATGACCCGTATTCAATTATATTCTCTGCGTTTGACCCTTATTCACCTCTTTAACTCCATGTTTAGCCCATATCTCTAAACTTAACCCCACGTATGACCCCTATTCCCATACTTAACTCAACTTTTGGGTCCAATCTTAATTATATTCTCTGCGTTTGACCCTTATTCACCTCTTTAACTCCATGTTTACCTCTTAACTGTCATCTGACCCCCACAAGCGACCCTAAATCCCTTTCTGGCTCAATGTTTAGCCCCTATCTGTCAGTTAAACCCCACGTAAGACCCCTATTCCCCTACAAAACTCAACTTTTGGCTCCTATCTTAATTATATTCTCTGCGTTTGACCCTTATTCACCTCTTTAACTCCATGTTTACCTCTTAACTGTCATCTGACCCCCACAAGCGACCCTAAATCCCTTTCTGGCTCAATGTTTAGCCACCACCTGTCATTAAAACCCCAAGTATGACCCCTATTCCCCTACAAAACTCAACTTTTGGCTCCTATCTTAATTATATTCTCTGCGTTTGACCCTTATTCACCTCTTTAACTCCATGTTTACCTCTTAACTGTCATCTGACCCCCACAAGCGACCCTAAATCCCTTTCTAGCTCAATGTTTAGCCACCATCTGTCATGTCAGTTAAACCCCACGTATGACCCCTATTCCCCTACTTAACTCAACTTTTGGGTCCAATCTTAATTATATTCTCTGCGTTTGACCCTTATTCACCTCTTTAACTCCATGTTTACCTCTTAACTGTCATCTGACCCCCACAAGCGACCCTAAATCCCTTTCTGGCTCAATGTTTAGCCCCTATCTGTCAGTTAAACCCCACGTAAGACCCCTATTCCCCTACAAAACTCAACTTTTGGCTCCAATCTTAATTATATTCTCTGCGTTTGACCCTTATTCACCTCTTTAACTCCATGTTTACCTCTTAACTGTCATCTGACCCCCACAAGCGACCCTAAATCCCTTTCTAGCTCAATGTTTAGCCACCATCTGTCATTAAAAACCCCAATTATATTTCGTTTGACCCTTATTCCCTCTTTAATTTAGCCCATATCTCTACAATAACCCAACTTTTGGCTCCTCTCAATCTTAATTTAATTATATTCTCTGCGTTTGACGCTTATTCACCTCTTTAACTCCATGTTTACCTCTTAACTGTCATCTGACCCCCACAAGCAACCATAAAATCCCTTTCTGGCTCAATGTTTAGCCCCTATTTGTCAGTTAAACCCCACGTAAGACCCCTATTCCCCTACAAAACTCAACTTTTGGCTCCTATCTTAATTATATTCTCTGCGTTTGACCCTTATTCACCTCTTTAACTCCATGTTTACCTCTTAACTGTCATCTGACCCCCACAAGCGACCCTAAATCCCTTTCTGGCTCAATGTTTAGCCCCTATCTGTCAGTTAAACCCCACGTATGACCCCTATTCCCCTACAAAACTCAACTTTTGGCTCCAATCTTAATTATATTCTCTGCGTTTGACCCTTATTCACCTCTTTAACTCCATGTTTACCTCTTAACTGTCATCTGACCCCCACAAGCGACCCTAAATCCCTTTCTGGCTCAATGTTTAGCCCCTATCTGTCAGTTAAACCCCACGTAAGACCCCTATTCCCCTACAAAACTCAACTTTTGGCTCCAATCTTAATTATATTCTCTGCGTTTGACCCTTATTCACCTCTTTAACTCCATGTTTACCTCTTAACTGTCATCTGACCCCCACAAGCGACCCTAAATCCCTTTCTAGCTCAATGTTTAGCCACCACCTGTCATTAAAACCCCAAGTATGACCCGTATTCAATTATATTCTCTGCGTTTGACCCTTATTCACCTCTTTAACTCCATGTTTAGCCCATATCTCTAAACTTAACCCCACGTATGACCCCTATTCTCCTACTTAACTCAACTTTTGGCTCCAATCTTAATTATATTCTCTGCGTTTGACCCTTATTCACCTCTTTAACTCCATGTTTACCTCTTAACTGTCATCTGACCCCCACAAGCGACCCTAAATCCCTTTCTGGCTCAATGTTTAGCCCCTATCTGTCAGTTAAACCCCACGTAAGACCCCTATTCCCCTACAAAACTCAACTTTTGGCTCCTATCTTAATTATATTCTCTGCGTTTGACCCTTATTCACCTCTTTAACTCCATGTTTACCTCTTAACTGTCATCTGACCCCCACAAGCGACCCTAAATCCCTTTCTGGCTCAATGTTTAGCCCCTATCTGTCAGTTAAAACCCCACGTATGACCCCTATTCCCCTACAAAACTCAACTTTTGGCTCCTATCTTAATTATATTCTCTGCGTTTGACCTTATTCTTTGACCTTATTCACCTCTTTAACTCCATGTTTACCTCTTAACTGTCATCTGACCCCCACAAGCGACCCTAAATCCCTTTCTAGCTCAATGTTTAGCCACCATCTGTCATTAAAACCCCAAGTATGACCCCGTATTTCCCTACTTACAAAACTCAACTTTTGGCTCCAATCTTAATTATATTCTCTGCGTTTGACCCTTATTCACCTCTTTAACTCCATGTTTACCTCTTAACTGTCATCTGACCCCCACAAGCGACCCTAAATCCCTTTCTGGCTCAATGTTTAGCCCCTATCTGTCAGTTAAACCCCACGTAAGACCCCTATTCCCCTACAAAACTCAACTTTTGGCTCCAATCTTAATTATATTCTCTGCGTTTGACCCTTATTCACCTCTTTAACTCCATGTTTACCTCTTAACTGTCATCTGACCCCCACAAGCGACCCTAAATCCCTTTCTGGCTCAATGTTTAGCCCCTATCTGTCAGTTAAACCCCACGTAAGACCCCTATTCCCCTACTAAAACTCAACTTTTGGCTCCAATCTTAATTATATTCTCTGCGTTTGACCCTTATTCACCTCTTTAACTCCATGTTTACCTCTTAACTGTCATCTGACCCCCACAAGCGACCCTAAATCCCTTTCTAGCTCAATGTTTAGCTTTTTAGTATAGCCACCACCTGTCATTAAAACCCCAAGTATGACCCGTATTCAATTATATTCTCTGCGTTTGACCCTTATTCACCTCTTTAACTCCATGTTTAGCCCATATCTCTAAACTTAACCCCACGTATGACCCCTATTCCCTACTTAACTCAACTTTTGGCTCCAATCTTAATTATTTTCTCTGCGTTTGACCCTTATTCACCTCTTTAACTCCATGTTTACCTCTTAACTGTCATCTGACCCCCACAAGCGACCCTAAATCCCTTTCTGGCTCAATGTTTAGCCCCTATCTGTCAGTTAAACCCCACGTAAGACCCCTATTCCCCTACAAAACTCAACTTTTGGCTCCTATCTTAATTATATTCTCTGCGTTTGACGCTTATTCACCTCTTTAACTCCATGTTTACCTCTTAACTGTCATCTGACCCCCACAAGCGACCCTAAATCCCTTTCTGGCTCAATGTTTAGCCACCATCTGTCATTAAAACCCCAAGTATGACCCCTATTCCCCTACTTAACTCAACTTTTGGCTCCAATCTTAATTATATTCTCTGCGTTTGACCCTTATTCACCTCTTTAACTCCATGTTTACCTCTTAACTGTCATCTGACCCCCACAAGTCTACCCCACAAGCGACCCTTTAAATTTTTCCCTTTCTGGCTCAACTCCATGTTTAGCCCATATCTCTAAACTTAACCCCACGTATGACCCCTATTCTCCTACAAAACTCAACTTTTGGCTCCTATCTTAATTATTTTCTCTGCGTTTGACCCTTATTCACCTCTTTAACTCCATGTTTACCTCTTAACTGTCATCTGACCCCCACAAGCGACCCTAAATCCCTTTCTGGCTCAATGTTTAGCCACCTATCTGTCAGTTAAAACCCCACGTATGACCCCTATTCTCCTACAAAACTCAACTTTTGGCTCCTATCTTAATTATATTCTCTGCGTTTGACCCTTATTCACCTCTTTAACTCCATGTTTACCTCTTAACTGTCATCTGACCCCCACAAGCGACCCTAAATCCCTTTCTAGCTCAATGTTTAGCCACCATCTGTCAGTTAAAACCCACGTATGACCCGTATTCCCCTACAAAACTCAACTTTTGGCTCAATCTTAATTATATTCTCTGCGTTTGACCCTTATTCACCTCTTTAACTCTTAACTGTCTCTGACCCCCAAGCGACCTTATTCTTTCTTTAACTCCATGTTTAGCCCATATCTCTAAACTTAAACCCCACGTATGACCCCTATTCCCCTACTTAACTCAACTTTTGGCTCCAATCTTAATTATATTCTCTGCGTTTGACCCTTATTCACCTCTTTAACTCCATGTTTACCTCTTAACTGTCATCTGACCCCCACAAGCGACCCTAAATCCCTTTCTGGCTCAATGTTTAGCCCCTATCTGTCAGTTAAACCCCACGTAAGACCCCTATTCCCCTACAAAACTCAACTTTTGGCTCCTATCTTAATTATATTCTCTGCGTTTGACGCTTATTCACCTCTTTAACTCCATGTTTACCTCTTAACTGTCATCTGACCCCCACAAGCGACCCTAAATCCCTTTCTAGCTCAATGTTTAGCCACCATCTGTCATTAAAACCCCAAGTATGATTCCCCTAATTCAACTTTTGGCTCCTATCTTAATTATATTTCTGCGTTTGACGCTTATTCCCTCTTTAACTCCATGTTTACCTCTTAATTGTCATCTTGACCCCCACAAGTTTGACCCTTATTCCCTCTTCTAGCTCAATGTTTAGCCCCATCTCTCATTAAACTTAACCCCACGTATGACCCCTATTCCCCTACTTAACTCAACTTTTGGCTCCAATCTTAATTATATTCTCTGCGTTTGACCCTTATTCACCTCTTTAACTCCATGTTTACCTCTTAACTGTCATCTGACCCCCACAAGCGACCCTAAATCCCTTTCTGGCTCAATGTTTAGCCCCTATCTGTCAGTTAAACCCCACGTAAGACCCCTATTCCCCTACAAAACTCAACTTTTGGCTCCTATCTTAATTATATTCTCTGCGTTTGACGCTTATTCACCTCTTTAACTCCATGTTTACCTCTTAACTGTCATCTGACCCCCACAAGCGACCCTAAATCCCTTTCTAGCTCAATGTTTAGCCACCATCTGTCATTAAAACCCCAAGTATGACCCGTATTCCCCTACTTAACTCAACTTTTGGCTCCAATCTTAATTATATTCTCTGCGTTTGACCCTTATTCACCTCTTTAACTCCATGTTTACCTCTTAACTGTCATCTGACCCCCACAAGCGACCCTAAATCCCTTTCTGGCTCAATGTTTAGCCCCTATCTGTCAGTTAAACCCCACGTAAGACCCCTATTCCCCTACAAAACTCAACTTTTGGCTCCTATCTTAATTATATTCTCTGCGTTTGACCGCTTATTCACCTCTTTAACTCCATGTTTACCTCTTATCTGTCATCTTAACTCCATGTTTACCTCTCTGTCATCTGACCCCCCAACAACGACCCTTAATCCCTTTCTAGCTCAATGTTTAGCCCCTATCTGTCATTAAAACCCCACGTATGACCCGTATTCCCCTACTTAACTCAACTTTTGGCTCCAATCTTAATTATATTCTCTGCGTTTGACCCTTATTCACCTCTTTAACTCCATGTTTACCTCTTAACTGTCATCTGACCCCCACAAGCGACCCTAAATCCCTTTCTGGCTCAATGTTTAGCCCCTATCTGTCAGTTAAACCCCACGTAAGACCCCTATTCCCCTACAAAACTCAACTTTTGGCTCCTATCTTAATTATATTCTCTGCGTTTGACCCTTATTCACCTCTTTAACTCCATGTTTACCTCTTAACTGTCATCTGACCCCCACAAGCGACCCTAAATCCCTTTCTGGCTCAATGTTTAGCCACCACCTGTCATTAAACTGTATCAGTTAAACCCCACGTATGACCCCTATTCCCCTACATAACTCAACTTTTGGCTCCAATCTTAATTATATTCTCTGCGTTTGACCCTTATTCACCTCTTTAACTCCATGTTTACCTCTTAACTGTCATCTGACCCCCACAAGCGACCCTAAATCCCTTTCTGGCTCAATGTTTAGCCCCTATCTGTCAGTTAAAACCCCACGTAAGACCCCTATTCCCCTACAAAACTCAACTTTTGGCTCCAATCTTAATTATATTCTCTGCGTTTGACCCTTATTCACCTCTTTAACTCCATGTTTACCTCTTAACTGTCATCTGACCCCCACAAGCGACCCTAAATCCCTTTCTAGCTCAATGTTTAGCCACCACCTGTCATTAAAACCCCAAGTATGACCCGTTCCAACTTTTGGCTCATTCTTAATTATATTCTCTGCGTTTGACCCTTATTCACCTCTTTAACTCCATGTTTACTCTTTTCAGCGACCCTATATCTCTAAACTTAACCCCACGTATGACCCCTATTCCCCTACTTAACTCAACTTTTGGCTCCAATCTTAATTATATTCTCTGCGTTTGACCCTTATTCACCTCTTTAACTCGATGTTTACCTCTTAACTGTCATCTGACCCCCCACAAGCGACCCTAAATCCCTTTCTGGCTCAATGTTTAGCCCCTATCTGTCAGTTAAACCCCACGTAAGACCCCTATTCCCCTACAAAACTCAACTTTTGGCTCCTATCTTAATTATATTCTCTGCGTTTGACCCTTATTCACCTCTTTAACTCCATGTTTACCTCTTAACTGTATCTCCCCCCTTTTCCTCTTAACTGTCATCTGACCCCCACAAGCGACCCTTAATCCCTTTCTGGCTCAATGTTTAGCCCCTATCTGTCATTAAAACCCCACGTATGACCCCTATTCCCCTACTTAAAACTCAACTTTTGGCTCCAATCTTAATTATATTCTCTGCGTTTGACCCTTATTCACCTCTTTAACTCCATGTTTACCTCTTAACTGTCATCTGACCCCCACAAGCGACCCTAAATCCCTTTCTAGCTCAATGTTTAGCCACCATCTGTCATTAAAACCCCAAGTATGACCCCTATTCCCCTACTTAACTCAACTTTTGGCTCCAATCTTAATTATATTCTCTGCGTTTGACCCTTATTCACCTCTTTAACTCCATGTTTACCTCTTAACTGTCATCTGACCCCCACAAGCGACCCTAAATCCCTTTCTGGCTCAATGTTTAGCCCCTATCTGTCAGTTAAACCCCACGTAAGACCCCTATTCCCCTACAAAACTCAACTTTTGGCTCCTATCTTAATTATATTCTCTGCGTTTGACGCTTATTCACCTCTTTAACTCCATGTTTACCTCTTAACTGTCATCTGACCCCCACAAGCGACCCTAAATCCCTTTCTGGCTCAATGTTTAGCCCCTATCTGTCAGTTAAACCCCACGTATGACCCCTATTCCCCTACTAAACTCAACTTTTGGCTCCAATCTTAATTATATTCTCTGCGTTTGACCCTTATTCACCTCTTTAACTCCATGTTTACCTCTTAACTGTCATCTGACCCCCACAAGCGACCCTAAATCCCTTTCTGGCTCAATGTTTAGCCCCTATCTGTCAGTTAAACCCCACGTAAGACCCCTATTCCCCTACAAAACTCAACTTTTGGCTCCTATCTTAATTATATTCTCTGCGTTTGACGCTTATTCACCTCTTTAACTCCATGTTTACCTCTTAACTGTCATCTGACCCCCACAAGCGACCCTAAATCCCTTTCTGGCTCAATGTTTAGTTTAGCCCCTATCTGTCAGTTAAATTAACCCCACGTATGACCCCTATTCCCCTACAAAACTCAACTTTTGGCTCCAATCTTAATTATATTCTCTGCGTTTGACCCTTATTCACCTCTTTAACTCCATGTTTACCTCTTAACTGTCATCTGACCCCCACAAGCGACCCTAAATCCCTTTCTAGCTCAATGTTTAGCCACCACCTGTCATTAAAACCCCAAGTATGACCCTATTCCCTAACAATTGTGTCTTCAATTATATTCTCTGCGTTTGACCCTTATTCACCTCTTTAACTCCATGTTTAGCCCATATCTCTAAACTTAACCCCACGTATGACCCCTATTCCCCTACTTAACTCAACTTTTGGCTCCAATCTTAATTATATTCTCTGCGTTTGACCCTTATTCACCTCTTTAACTCCATGTTTACCTCTTAACTGTCATCTGACCCCCACAAGCGACCCTAAATCCCTTTCTGGCTCAATGTTTAGCCCCTATCTGTCAGTTAAACCCCACGTAAGACCCCTATTCCCCTACAAAACTCAACTTTTGGCTCCTATCTTAATTATATTCTCTGCGTTTGACGCTTATTCACCTCTTTAACTCCATGTTTACCTCTTAACTGTCATCTGAACCCCCACAAGCGACCCTAAATCCCTTTCTGGCTCAATGTTTAGCCCCCATCTGTCAGTTAAAAACCCCAAGTATGACCCCTATTCCCCTACAAAACTCAACTTTTGGCTCCAATCTTAATTATATTCTCTGCGTTTGACCCTTATTCACCTCTTTAACTCCATGTTTACCTCTTAACTGTCATCTGACCCCCACAAGCGACCCTAAATCCCTTTCTAGCTCAATGTTTAGCCACCATCTGTCATTAAAACCCCAAGTATGACCCGTATAATTTTTTCTTTGTTTGACCCTTATCCTCTTTAACTCCATGTTTAGCCCATATCTCTCAATTATGACCCCTATTCCCCTACAATTAACTCAACTTTTGGCTCCTATCTTAATTATATTCTCTGCGTTTGACCCTTATTCACCTCTTTAACTCCATGTTTACCTCTTAACTGTCATCTGACCCCCACAAGCGACCCTAAATCCCTTTCTGGCTCAATGTTTAGCCCACTATCTGTCATTAAAACCCCACGTATGACCCCTATTCCCCTACAAAACTCAACTTTTGGCTCCAATCTTAATTATATTCTCTGCGTTTGACCCTTATTCACCTCTTTAACTCCATGTTTACCTCTTAACTGTCATCTGACCCCCACAAGCGACCCTAAATCCCTTTCTGGCTCAATGTTTAGCCCCTATCTGTCAGTTAAACCCCACGTAAGACCCCTATTCCCCTACAAAACTCAACTTTTGGCTCCTATCTTAATTATATTCTCTGCGTTTGACGCTTATTCACCTCTTTAACTCCATGTTTACCTCTTAACTGTCATCTGACCCCCACAAGCGACCCTAAATCCCTTTCTAGCTCAATGTTTAGCCACCACCTGTCATTAAAACCCCAAGTATGACCCGTATTCAATTATTTATTATATTCTTTATTATATTCTCTGCGTTTGACGCTTATTCACCTCTTTAACTCCATGTTTAGCCCATATCTCTGTCATCTTAACCCCACAAGCGACCCTTTAACTAAACTTTTGGCTCAATTTAAAATTTTTTTGTTTGACCCTTATTCACCTCTTTAACTCCATGTTTACCTCTTAACTGTCATCTACCCCACAAGCGACCCTAAATTTTTGGCTCAATGTTTGGCCTCTATCTGTCTTTAACCACGTATGACCCTATTCCCCTACAAAAATCAACTTTTGGCTCCTATCTTAATTATATTCTCTGCGTTTGACGCTTATTCACCTCTTTAACTCCATGTTTACCTCTTAACTGTCATCTGACCCCCACAAGCGACCCTTAATCCCTTTCTAGCTCAATGTATAGCCACCATCCGTCATAAAAACCCCAAGTATGACCCGTATTCCCCTACTTAACCCAACTTTGGGCTCCAATCTTAATTTTATTCTGTGCGTTTGACCCTTATTCACCTCTTTAACTCCATGTTTACCTCTTAACTGTCATCTGACCCCCCACAAGCGACCCTAAATCCCTTTCTGGCTCAATGTTTAGCCCCTATCTGTCAGTAAATCCCCACGTAAGACCCCTATTCCCCTACAAAACTCAACTTTTGGCTCCAATCTTAATTATATTCTCTGCGTTTGACCCTTATTCACCTCTTTAACTCCATGTTTACCTCTTAACTGTCATCTGACCCTCCACGTATAACCCCTATCTCATTTCCTACCTTAACCCCACTTTTCTCCAATTTTTTCTTAATTTTATTTTCTCTGTGTTTGACCCTTATTGACCTTTGACGCCATGTTTACCTCTTAACTGTCATCTTAGATGACATATATGGGCTAAACATGGAGTTATAGACGGGAATAAGGATCAAAGATAAAGAAAATAATTAACATTGAAGATAAAAATTAAGTTTACGAGGGAAAAAGGGTCATTTATGGCGTAAAGGTAAGTTATATGAGCAAAACATGGAGTTAAAGAAGGGAATAAGGGTCAAACGTAGAGAATATAAAAAGGATATGTGCCTAAAATTCAGTTAAGGAAAGATGCAAGGGCCATTCGCGGGGTTTAGATGACAAATATGGGCTAAATATGGAGATAAAGAGGAAAATAAGGATCATACGTAGAGTTCTAAAAATAGAGTTTTGCAGGTGAGTAAGGGTTATACGTGCGTCTTAAATAACATATATGGGCTAAACATGGAGTTATAGACAAGTATTGGGGTCAAAGATAAAGAAAAGAATTAAGATTGGAGATAAAAATTAAGTTTAGGAGGAAAAAGGGGTCATAGGTGGCGTTTAGGTAAGAGATATGAGCAAAACATGGATTTAACAAGTAAGAAAGGCTACAGTCGAGCGAGCCAACTGTAAAAGACCCCGTACTCCTTCTAGTGCGCGTTTTTCCATACAAATCACCAATTTTCGACCGACTTGTCCTATGGGTGCTATAGGCTATAGTTGTCCGATCCGGACCAAACTTGGTGAAGATAGTTATAATGGTACCATATACATAATGTGTTAGTTTGGTTGCAATCGCTCAACTAAAACTTCCTGTCTCCATACAAATCACCAATTTTCGACCGATTTGTCCTATGGGAGCTATAGGCTATAGTTGTCCGATCCGGATGAAACTTGGTGAGGATAGTTATAATGGTACCATACACATAATGTGTGAATTTGGTCTCTCTAGCTCTAATCGTTTTCAAGTTATGGTAAAGTGAAAAAAGTTTTTTTCAATTTGCGGGGGGCGGTAGGGGGCGTGGCAAAGATTTGAAATAAACTTGATCTGCTCGCGAAGCAGACGGACTTTCATTCCAAATTTGGTGGCTCTAGCTCTTGTAGTTTAGAAGATCCAGGTGTTCATACAGACGGACGGACAGACGGACGGACGGACAGACGGACAGACGGACAGACGGACAGACGGACATTGCTATATCGTCTCGGCTGTTGATGCTGATCAAGAATATATATACTTTATGGGGTCGGCCACGCCTCCTTCTGCCTGTTACGCACATTTCGCTTCAGACAAACCTAATAGACCCCTATACTCTTTTTTAGAGTACGGGGTCTATAAATAGGGATCGTACGTAGAGTTCAAAGGTTATATCAAAGCTAATAATAGAGTTTTGGAGGTGAGTTAGGGTAAGACGTGAGGCTTCGATGACATATGTGGGCTAAACTTGGAGTTAAAGACGGGAATAAGATTCAAAGATAAAGAAAAGAATTAAGAATGTAAATATAAATTAAGTTTAGTAGGGAAAAAATGATCATACGTGGCGTTTAGGTAAGAGATATGAGCACACAACACTCTAAATTTAATTAAAATACAAAGCGCTCTAAGCATATTCAACCGATTGTTCCAATGAAAGTTATATGACAGAGCAGTCTGATTTGGTTGAAATTTGGTCAGCGGTATGGAACTATAGCTAATGTGTATTACTTGAATTTGGGTATGCTCGCTTAATAGACTCTAACAATTTTCATTCTAAGCCTTTGAACACGTTGTTCCTATAGCAGCTATATGATGTGGTAGTCCCTTTTGGATAAAATTTGGCCAGCATATAGGGAGTGATAGCTTTTATGTCTTATATTATAGCTTATTTGTGAAGCTTGAATTCGGCGGAAATCGCTCAGAAGACAATAAAGTCCTCAGCCATTGAACCGATTGTTCCTATGGCAGCTGTATGATATAGTGGTCTGATCTGCATAAAATTTTTTAACAGCTTGGGAATATAGCAACTGCTTATGACATGAAAATTGGTAGAAATAGCTTAATCGAAAATCAAAATTTTCATACCAAGCATTTTCAGCATATTCGACAGATTGTTCCAATGGAAGGAATGATAATGTGGTTCAATCAGTATTTACAAGAATTTCAAAACAGCATAACGACTATAAGCAATGATTTGAGTAAAATAATTTCAGAATCAAGAGACCAATCATTCAGTGCTAATGTTTAGTCTGCCCTGTAGTTACATGCCTCACAACACTGCATTAGATTTATCTTTATCCATTTGACCTGTATGGTAAGGCATGAACATTGATATATATCAATTTAATTAAAAAATAACATTTACAAAATGAGTGATTCAACACGTTTGTGCTAATTTTACGCTTGAAATGCAATTTAAAGCTGTACAGCATCTTTAAAGTAAACAAGTTAGAAATAAAATACCGATTGTTCCCATGTAAGTTTTATGACAGAGTAGTCTGATGTGGTTGAAATTTCGTCAGCATATAGTGAACGATATCTTATGTGTATTACGTGAATTTGGCTGAGTTCGCCTAATTGACTCTAAAAATTTTCATTCATTTCTGTATGATGTGGTCCTCCGATTATGATGAAATTTGGTCAGCATATAGCGAGTGATAGCTTTTAAGTTAATGTTTTGAACTACCCGCAAAATCTTCGAACGATTTGTATTCCAAGTGCGCGGCTGCGCGCCATGAAACATATATATCAATCTTGCCATCGAACTCGGGTTGAAGAATTTGCAACTGATCGGTTGAAGAATTTGCTGTTGATTGGTTGAAGAACTTGCTGTTGATTGGATAAAGTTTTTGCTGTTGATTGAATTTGAAATTTGATTTTTGATTGTACAATTCGCTGTTAATTGGTAGGAGAATTTGCTGTTGATTGGTTGGAGAATTTGCTGTTGATTGGTTAAACAATGAAAATTTTCATATTAAGCTTTTTCATCATTTTCAACCGATAGTTCCAATTAAATTAATATACCCTCTGCAAGGGTATAAAAATGAGAGATTAGTCACTTGAATGCACCAAAATGCTATTCAGCAGAATTTAAGTAAGAAACAAGAAAGAAAAGTACAGTCGAGCACGCCCGACAGTAGAATACTCTCTGCATTTTATTCCCGATCATTTTTAAAGTCGGTATCCGAGTATATCAACTGCAACACGTTGAAACAAGCAGCGAAAACGTTCGGTCACATGTTTGTATGTTTCTATCTCGCTCGCACACATGCATTGGCTTTGCTTTCAATTATAAACTTCGAGTCTAGTTCTTTTGTTTAATATCCGATTTATCTGCTACTTTCAGGACAGTTTAATATATTTTGTCACCAAACGAATGTGAAATTACAATATTATACGATAAGAACATATGTCTTAAAAGTGGCATTGAAGTTTGAAAAGTATTTTATTTATTGTAGGAAAAGGGGGCCGCCTCTAGGAACATCCATACCAAAATTGGTGTTCCTAAGTGCAATAGTTACTGAGATAATCGCCTAAAACAACAATTTTTTACGAGGTGTATCTAGTTTTTGCCTCGTTGTTGGCGAACGGAGCGTGGCATCGACTGACTTAATATCGAGTCGATACTGACCAAATTCAAACTTGTAGCTCTTACCATCTTTATTTATTGCGTGAATTTTGCTTTTAAGACTCAATAAGCACTAAAAATTTGTATACTAGGACATTGAACTGATTGTTCCTATGATGTATTGATTCAATCAGAATGAAATTTGGTCAACTGCTTTGGAATGACAGCTAATAATTACGGTGTGAATTTGGTAGAAATCGCCTAATCGACAATCGAAATATAATTTAAAATACAAAGCTTTTTAACACAGCGTGCAAATAACAGTTGAGCGCTTTTTATCTAGCGCTCTGCTTGTGAGCATAACCGACAAAAAATTTTACACATGCGGTCTCGCTCTAAGGCGAACACTTCGGCTCTCTTCGTTTCGGTTGTCTGTTGAGAGATACCGTTTGAGCGATGTGAGAAAAGGTCTAGCAATGAGCAACAAAAGAGAGCGAAACAGTTGACGCTCAAACAATGACTGTCAGCTAAAGACCAATTGAAAAAAAACTCAGCGCAAAGTGTTTTTTGCTGTGTTGCTCCGTAAATTTAAAGCTAGATGAATCGCTGAAATTTTAAATATATATTTTATTAAATCAAAAATTTGTTTTTGTTTTAAATAAAATTTATTTATTTGAAAATATTTTAGACATTATCGTTGTTTACTAGTTTACGAGTATCATGTTGACCCCAATAGTATTAAGAACATTTATTAAATTTATATATTTTATTTGATTTTATTCATTCAGTTTTACAATAAGTAAAGAATTTAAATATTCCGCGCTTATTGAAGCGCGCCTTTCGCTTAAAATAAAATGGAGTGCTGAAAATGCCCTCTCCACAGAAATTTGAGTTGCTGGTGCGGCCAGCAGTACCTGTGCCAGCGCATTCAAATGCGGCGACTTTAGCTTCACGTTTTTATAAAAATCCAAAATATTGGAATTTAGTGGCAAACGACCATACGCCATGTCAAAATTTTCGATGTCATGATAAATGTCAATAAGTGTAGAAGAATCCCGGTCTTTTATGGCTTGTGACACTGTTTGAACGATATCTAAGAATGCAGAAAATAAAGATTCTTCCGCGGACGAGGATAAAGACTGTACAGCTTTTTCTTTAAAATGTACATTATGTGTGCCGTCGACCTAAGAATACAAAATTAAAAATAAGTTAAAATTTGTTTTTTAATTTTAGTTTAGTACAGGTGTAAGTGTTTGACGAGGACAATTTTACTTGTAAGTATAATAACACAAAACAACAATAGCTAACATGTAGAAACAGGATCTGAAATAAATATGAATTCCATCTTACTTTTCTCAAATCGAATATGCGTTTTGCAATTTTTTTTAAGTTTTGTTTTGCCAAATATTTTTGTTCTTTATTTAAAGCACAGTTTACCCGCGGATCCATATATATACCGGCCAACAACGCTTCGTTTTCAAGCAACTTACACTCCCTTAACTTAATTTGCAACAATAATTTTTCCTTAAGAAGATTTTGGCTGTTGTTGCATTTCAATTTTAACTCCATCCAAACAATAAAGAAGTCGGTGTAGAGCAATTTTTTTTCTTGCAGCTTTATAGTTGCCTCATATGCTTCCTTAAAAGCGTCAACATACATCTCCATCCACTCCCAGTCTGTCTCAATCATTAAAGACGCTTGCATACTTAAAAACTCCTTCAGCTTTAAAAGTTCTTCCAACATAATATAGGTAGAATTCCACCTAGTAGCAACGTCGAGCGAAGGTATGCATTTTTTCTGCTCTATTAGTATTTTTTATATATAGACAAAAATATGAATAAACAAAAATTTATCTGCACAATTTGCGACAGCTATTAATTTTTTCAGTTATGTCGTCTAATTTATTTACGTCATAAACGCATAACTGAAGTGTGTGAACAGCGCACCTTACAAGCTGTATATTGGCAAGATCGAGTGAATCGAGTATTTCCATTATTATTTCTCCTTCATCATCATCGTCAACAAGTGACTCCTCAGAAGCATCATTTAAAAGTTCAATGGCTTTCACCATATTTCTGCCACTATCAGATGTAATGCTAAGTGAACAAAATTTAGTAAAAATAAAATGTATACGCATATGAAAACATTTTATGTATCTTTATTCTACCTGAAGATTTGATCAAGCTTTATGGCGTAATCATTTAGAATATCCAAAACATTTTCCTTAATATATGCAGCCGTGTGCGAATGGGTGAGCTGAATCATACCCAACGTCTTCACTAAAATTTCGCTCTGCTCCAACGTCGAATTAATTATTTGTAGATTAACGCCCAGAATGGCTTTGTCCATTCTAGTAGCAACGTGAATCTTTAAGGAAATAAGCTTTGACTGCACTAACGTTTTAATGCTTTCTTTAATACGTTTCTCCCTGGCAGACACAAAATACATTATATTCCGCGAAGTAATCGGGTTCATATCCAGTGCATGGAAGATTGGATTAACGATTTCCTTCAAACCTTGGCTTTCCAAAAATAAAAACGGCTTGCCATCCGTGGCTACAACTTTATCTAGGGAGGAAACTATGCATTCTTCACTAGTTTCATAGCATATTATAAAATCACTTCGGTGTCCTCGTTGGCGTTACATTCGTTAAAAACGTCTCTATGTTTTGCTAACAAATGTCGTCTTAAATTTGTCACGTGATGACCTGATTATATTATAAATACACACAAAATTAGTATTTTATTTTACACCATATATGTACCACTAAGTGCAATTAATAAATAAATATTACCTGCAAATTTCATGCCGCACACATAACACACTGATTTGTTTTCATCGGAGTTGAAGGTGAAAAATTGGTGCAGTTTTTTACTTCTCTCACGACCCATTTCACTAAATATGTTAATTGTGACGCGAACGCAGAGAAATCACATATTCAAGTTAAACCGAATCTGACTCGCAAACATGCTCAAAAAACACTTTGCTTCATTGCGACCGACCAAAGTGTCCGAGAATAATCAGAGCAAAAGAATCGAAAAAAACCGGATTTGTTCTGAGCAAAACAGATTCGTCGAGCAACCAACTGAAACTGTTGCTCTCTGAGTTTTTGCACAAACTGTCGGTTGAGAACACTTATTTGCGAACACAAAGAATCTCTCAACAGTTATTTGCAAGCTATGCTTTTTAATCATATTCAACCGATTGTTCCAGTGGAAGTTATATGACAAAGTAGTCTGATTTGGTTGAAATTTTGTCAACATATAGGGAACGATAGCTTATGTGTATTACTTGAATTTGGGTAAGATCGCTTAATAGAATCTAACAATTTTCATTCTAAGCCTTTAAACACGTTGTTCCTATGGCAGCCATATGATGTGGTAGTCCGTTTTGGATGAAATTTGGTCAGCATATAGGGAGTGATAGCTTTTAAGTCTAATATTATAGCTTATTTGTGAAGATTGAATTCGGCGGAAATCGCTCAGGAGACACTAAAAGCGCAAGCCGTTGAACCGATTGTTCCTATGGCAGCTGTATGATTTAGTGGTTTGATCTGCAAAAAATTTTTGAACAGCTTGGGAATATAGCAACTGCTTATGGCATGAAAATTGATAGAAATATCTGAATCGAAAATCAAAATTTTCATACCAAGCATTTTCAGCATATTCGACAGATTGTTCCAATGGAAAGTATGATAAAAGGTTCAATCAGTATATACAAGGATTTCAAAACAGCATAAAGACTATAAGCAATGATTTGAGTAAAATAATTTCCGAATCGAGAGACCAATCATTCAGTGCTAATGTTTAGTCTGCCCTGTAGTTACATGTCTCACAACACTGCACTAGATTTATCTTTATCCATTTGACCTGTATGGTATTGATACATAACCATTTTATTTAAAAAATAACATGTACAAAATGAGTGATTCAACACGTTTGTGCTAATTTTACGCTTGAAATGCAATTTAAAGCTGTACAGCATACTTAAAGTAAACAAGTTAGAAATAAAATACCGATTGTTCCAATGTAAGTTTTACGAGAGTCTGATGAGGTTGAAATTTCGTCAGCATATAGTGAACGATATCTTATGTGTATTACGTGAATTTGGCTGAATTCGCCTAATTGACTCTAAATATTTTCATTCATTTCTATATGATGTGGTCCTCCGATTATGATGACATTTGGTCAGCATATAGCGAGTGATAGCTTTTAAGTTAATGTTTTGAACTATTTGAGTGGTTGTACAGTTCGCTGTTGATTGGTTGACGAATTTGCTTCTGGTTGGTTGAAGAATTCGCTGTTTACTGGTTTGAAAATTTGCTGTTGATTGGTTGAAGAATTTGCTGCTGATCGGTTGAATAACTTGCTGTTGATTGGTTGAAGAATTTTCTTCTGGTTGGTTGAAGAATTCGCTGTTGACTGGTTGGAGAATTTGCTGTTGATTGGTTGAAGAATTTGCTGTAGATTGGTTGTACAATTCGCTGTTGATTGGTTGGAGAATTTGCTGTGGATTGGTTGAAGAATTTGCTGTTGATTGTTTAAAGAATTTGTTTCTGGTTGGTTGAAGAATTCGCTGTGGATTGGTTGAAAAATTTGCTGTTGATTAGTTGAAGAATTTGCTGTTGAATGCTTGAATAACTTGCTGTTGATTGGTTGAAGAATTTGCTTCTGGTTGGTTGAAGAATTCGCTGTTGATGGTTGAATTGTGTGTTGGTTGAAGATTTGCGTGATTGAAATTGCTGTTGACTGGTTAGAGAATTTGCAGTTGATTGGTTAAAGAATTTGCTGTAGATTCGTTTTAAAATTCGCTGTTGATTGGTTGGAGAATTTGTTGTGGATTGGTTGAAGAATTTGCTGTTGATTGGTTGGAGAATTTGCTGCTGATTGGTTGAAGAATTTGCTGCTGATCGGTTGAATAACTTGCTGTTGACTGGCTGTAGAATTCGCTGTTGATTGGTTGGAGAATATGCTGTTGGTTGTAGAATTTGCTGTTGATTGGTTGGAGAATTTGCTGCTGATTGGTTGAGAATTTGCTGTTGATTGGTTGAAATTTGTCTGTTGGTTGAAGAATTTGCTGTTGATTGTTAAAATATTGCTTTAATTGGTTGGGAATATAGCAACTGCTTATGACATGAAAATTGGTAGAAAGAGCTTATTTGAAAATAAAATTTTCATACCAAGATTTTCAGCATATTCGACAGATTGTTCCAATGGAAGGAATGATAATGTGGTTCGATCAGTGGTTACAAGAATTTTCAAAACAGCATAACGACTATAAGCAATGATTTGAGTAAAATAATTTCAGAATCAAGAGACCAATCATTCAGTGCTAATGTTTAGTCTGCCCTGTAGTTACATGCCTCACAACACTGCATTAGATTTATCTTTATCATTTGCCTGTATGGTAAGGCATGAACATTGATATATATCAATTTAATTAAAAAATAACATTTACAAAATGAGTGATTCAACACGTTTGTGCTAATTTTACGCTTGAAATGCAATTTAATGCTGTGTTGCATCTTTAAAGTAAACAAGTTAGATGTTAAAATACCGATTGTTCCAATGTAAGTTTTATGACAGAAGTAGTCTGATGTGGTTGAGAATTTCTGTCAGCATATAGTGAACGATATCTTATGTTGATTGGTTGAAGAATTTGCTGTTGAATTTGGCTGAGTTCGCCTAATTGACTCTAAAAATTTTCATTCATTTCTGTATGATGTGGTCCTGATTGATGAAATTTGGTCTGGTTGGTTGAAGATATAGCGAGTGTAGCTTTTTAAGTTAATGTTTTGAAGAACCCGCTTGCTGATTGGTTGAAGAATTTGCTGCTGATTGGTTGAAGAATTTGCATTGATTGGTTGAAGAATTTGCTTCTGGTTGGTTGAAGAATTCGCTGTTGATTGGTTGAAGAATTTGTTGCTGATTGGTTGAAGAATTTGCTGTTGATTGGTTGAAGAATTTGCTGTTGATTGGTTGAAGAATTTGCTTTGGTTGTTGAAAATTCGCTGATTTGGTTGGAGAATTTGCTGTTGATTGGTTGGAGAATTTGCTGTTGATTGTTTGAAGAATTTGCTGCTGATTGGTTGAAGAATTTGCTGTTGATTGGTTGAAGAATTTGCTGTTGATTGGTTGAAGAATTTGACTGGTTGAAGAATTTGCTGTTGATTGGTTGAAGAATTTGCTGTTGATTGGTTGAAGAATTTGCTTCTGGTTGGTTGAAGAATTCGCTGTTGATTGGTTGGAGAATTTGCTGTTGATTGGTTGAAGAATTTGCTGCTGATTGGTTGAAGAATTTGCTGTTGATTGGTTGAAGATTTTGCTTCTGGTTGGTTGAAGAATTCGCTGTTGACTGGTTTTAGAATCTGCTGTTGATTGGTTAAAGAATTTGCTGTTGATTGGTTGAAGAATTTGCTGTTGATTTGTTCTGGTTGGTTGAAGAATTTGTATCTGGTTGGTTGAAGAATTCGCTGTTGATTGGTTGGAGAATTCAAGTGTTGATTGGTTTTAGAATTTGCTTCTGGTTGGTTGAAGAATTCGCTGTTGACTGCTTGTTGATTGGTTAAAGAATTTGCTGTTGATTGGTTGAAGAATTTGCTGCTGATCGGTTGAAGAATTTGCATCTGGTTGGTTGAAGAATTCGCTGTTGACTGGTTGGAGAATTTGCTGTTGACTGGCTGGAGAATTTGCTGTTGATTGGTTGAAGAATTTGCTGCTGATCGGTTGTAGAATTTTCGACTGATTGGTTGAAAAACTTGCTGTTGATTTGTTAAAGATTTTGCTTCTGGTTGGTTGAAGAATTCGCTGTTGACTGGTTTTAGATCTGCTGTTGATTGGTTTAAGAAATGCTGCTGATTGGTTGAAGAATTTGCATCTGGTTGGTTGAAGAATTCGCTGTTGACTGGTTGGAGAATTAGCTGTTGATTGGTTGAAGAATTTGCTGTTGATTGGTTGAAGAATTTGCATCTGTGTGGTTGAAGAATTCCCTGTTGACTGGTTGGAAGATTTTGCTTCTGGTTGGTTGAAGAATTCGCTGTTGACTGGTTTTAGAGTCTGCTGTTGATTGGTTAAAGAATTTGCTGTTGATTGGTTGAAGAATTTGCTGCTGATCGGTTGTAGAATTTTCGACTGATTGGTTGAAAAACTTGCTGTTGATTTGTTAAAGATTTTGCTTCTGGTTGGTTGAAGAATTCGCTGTTGACTGGTTTTAGAGTCTGCTGTTGATTGGTTTAAGAATATGCTGCTGATTGGTTGAAGAATTTGCATCTGGTTGGTTGAAGAATTTGCTGTTGATTGGTTGAAGAATTTGGTGTTGACTGGTTGTACAGTTCGGTGTTGATTGGTTGGAGAATTTGCTACTGATCGGTTGTAGAATTTGCTGTTGATTGGTTGAAGATTTTGCTGTTGATTGGTTGAAGAATTTGCATCTGGCTGGTTGAAGAATGTGCTGTTGATTGGTTGAAGAATTTGCTGTTGATTGGTTGAAGAATTTGCTGTTGACTGGTTGTACAGTTCGCTGTTGATTGGTTGGAGAATTTGCTGCTGATCGGTTGTAGAATTCGCTGTTGATTGGTTAGGAGAATATGCTGCTGATCGGTTGAAGAATTTGCTGTTGATTGGTTAGAAAAACTTGCTGTTGATTGGTTGAAGATTTTGCTCCTGGTTGGTTGAAGAATTCGCTGTTGACTGGTTTTAGAATCTGCTGTTGATTGGTTAAAGAATATGCTGCTGATTGGTTGAAGAATTTGCATCTGGTTGGTTGAAGAATTCGCTGTTGACTGGTTGGAGAATTTGCTGTTGATTGGTTAAAGAATTTGCTGTTGATTGGTTGAAGAATTTGCATCTGGTTGGTTGAAGAATTCCCTGTTGACTGATTGGAGAATTTGCTTCTGGTTGGTTGAAGAATTCGCTGTTGACTGGTTGAAGAATCTGCTGTTGATTGGTTGAAGAATTTGCTGTTGATTGGTTGAAGAATTTGCTGTTGACTGGTTGTAGAATTTGCTGTTGATTGGTTGGAGAATATGCTGCTGATCGGTTGTATGAATTTTTAATGATTGGTTGAAGAATTTGCTGTTGATTGGTTGAAGAATTTGCTTCTGGTTGGTTGAAGAATTTGCTGTTGATTGGTTGGAGAATTTGCTGCTGATCGGTTGTAGAATTTTCTACTGATTGGTTGAAAAACTTGCTGTTGATTGGTAGAAGATTTTGCTGTTGATTGGTTGAAGAATTTGCATCTGGTTGGTTGAAGAATTCGCTGTTGACTGGATTTAGAATCTGCTGTTGATTGGTTAAAGAATATGCTGCTGATCGGTTAAAGAATTTGCTGTTGATTGGTTTAAGATATTGCTGCTGACTGCTTGAAAAATTTTCTACTGATTTGTTGAAGATTTTGCTTCTGGTTGGTTGAAGAATTCGCTGTTGATTGGTTTTAGAATCTGCTGTTGATTGGTTAAAGAATATGCTGCTGATTGGTTGAAGAATTTGCATCTGGTTGGTTGAAGAATTTGCTGTTGATTGGTTGGAGAATTTTGCTTATGGTTGGTTGAAGAATTCGCTGTTGAATGGTTGAATGTTTTCTGTTGATTGGTTGAAGAATTTGCATCTGGTTGGTTGAAGAATTCGCTGTTGACTGGTTGGAGAATTCAATGTTGACTGGCTGGAGAATTTGCTTCTGGTTGGTTGAAGAATTCCTGTTGACTGGTTTTAGAATCTGCTGTTGATTGGTTAAAGAATATGCTGTTGATTGGTTGAAGAATTTGCTGTTGATTGGTTGAAGAATTTGCTGTTGATTGGTTGAAGAATTTGCTGCTGATCGGTTGTAGAATTCGCTGTTGATTGGTTGGAGAATTTGCTGCTGATCGGTTGTAGAATTCGCTGTTGATTGGTTGGAGAATATGTGTGATCGGTTGTAGAATTCGCTGTTGATTGGTAGGAGAATATGCTGCTGATCGGTTGTAGAATTTGCTGCTGATCGGTTGAAGATTTTGCTGTTGATTGGTTGAAGAATTTTGCTTTTGGTTGGTTGAAGAATGTGCTGTTAAATGGTTGAAGAATTTGCTGTTGATTGGTTGAAGAATTTGTGTTGAGTGGTTGTACAATTCGGTGTTGATTGGTTGAAGAATTTGCTGCTGATCGGTTGTAGAATTCGCTGTTGATTGTTAGGAGAATTTGTCTGCTGTTGATTGGTTGAAAAATTTGCTGTTGATTGGTTGAAGATTTTGCTTCTGGTTGGTTGAAGAATTCGCTGTTGACTGGTTTTAGAATCTGCTGTTGATTGGTTAAAGAATTATGCTGTTGATTGGTTGAAGAATTTGATCTGGTTGGTTGAAGTCCCTGTTGACTGATTGGAGAATTTGCTTCTGGTTGGTTGAAGAATGTGCTGTTAAATGGTTGAAGAATTTGCTGTTGATTGGTTGAAGAATTTGGTGTTGAGTGGTTGTACAATTCGGTGTTGATTGGTTGGAGAATTTGCTGCTGATCGGTTGTAGAATTCGCTGTTGATTGTTAGGAGAATATGCTGCTGATCGGTTGTAGAATTCGCTGTTGATTGGTAGGAGAATATGCTGCTGATCGGTTGTATAATTTGCTGTTGATTGGTTGAAGATATTGCTGTTGATTGGCTGAAGAATTTGCATCTGGTTGGTTGAAGAATTCGCTATTGAATAGTTGGAGAATTTGCTGCTGATCGGTTGTAGAATTTGGTGTTGATTGGTTGAAGATCTTGCTGTTGAATGCTTGAAAAATTTTCTACTGATTTGTTAAAGATTTTGCTTCTGATTGTTTGAAGAATTTGCTGTTGATTGGTTGAAGATATTGCTGTTGATTGGCTGAAGAATTTGCATCTGGTTGGTTGAAGAATTTGCTGTTGAATGGTTGAAGAATATGCTGTTGATTGGTTGAAGAATTTGGTGTTGAGTGGTTGTACAATTCGGTGTTGATTGGTTGGAGAATTTGCTGCTGATCGGTTGTAGAATTCGCTGTTGATTGGTAGGAGAATATGCTGCTGATCGGTTGTAGAATTTTTTACTGATTGGTTGAAAAACTTGCTGTTGAATGGTAGAAGATTTTGCTGTTGATTGGTTGAAGAATTCGCTGTTGACTGGTTTTAGAATCTGCTGTTGATTGGTTAAAGAATATGCTGCTGATAGGTTAAAGAATTTGCTGTTGATTGCTTTAAGATCTTGCTGTTGACTGCTTGAAAAAATTTCTATTGATTTGTTGAAGATTTTGCTTCTGGTTGGTTGAAGAATTCGCTGTTGACTGGTTTTAGAATCTGCTGTTGATTGGTTAAAGAATATGCTTCTGATTGGTTGAAGAATTTGCATCTGGTTGGTTGAAGAATTTCCTGTTGATTGGTTGGAGAATTTGCTTATGGTTGGTTGAAGAATTCGCTGTTGAATGGTTGGAGAATTTTCTGTTGATTGGTTGAAGAATTTGCATCTGGTTTGTTGAAGAATTCGCTGTTGACTGGTTGGAGAATTCAATGTTGACTGGCTGGAGAATTTGCTTCTGGTTGGTTGAAGAATTCCTGTTGACTGGTTTTAGAATCTGCTGTTGATTGGTTAAAGAATTTGCTGTTGATTGTTTGAAGAATATGCTGCTGATCGGTTGAAGATTTTGCTGTTGATTGGTTGGAGAATTTGCTGCTGATCGGTTGTAGAATTCGCTGTTGATTGGTTGGAGAATTTGCTGCTGATCGGTTGTAGAATTCGCTGTTGATTGGTAGGAGAATATGCTGCTGATCGGTTGTAGAATTCGCTGTTGATTGGTAGGAGAATATGCTGCTGATCGGTTGTATAATTTGCTGCTGATCGGTTGAAGATTTTGCTGTTGATTGGTTAAAGAATATGCTGCTGATTGGTTGAAGAATTTGCATCTGGTTGGTTGAAGAATTCCCTGTTGACTGATTGGAGAATCAGCTGTTGATTGGCTAAAGAATTTTCTGTTGATTGGTTGAAGAATTTGCATCTGGTTGGTTGAAGAATTCCCTGTTGACTGATTGGAGAATTTGCTTCTGGTTGGTTGAAGAATTCGCTGTTGACTGGTTTTAGAATCTGCTGTTGATTGGTTAAAGAATTTGCTGTTGATTGTTTGAAGAATATGCTGCTGATCGGTTGAAGAATTTGCTGTTGATTGGTTGAAGATATTGCTGTTGATTGGCTGAAGAATTTGCATCTGGTTGGTTGAAGAATTCGCTATTGAATAGTTGGAGAATTTGCTGCTGATCGGTTGTAGAATTTGGTGTTGATTGGTTGAAGATCTTGCTGTTGAATGCTTGAAAAATTTTCTACTGATTTGTTAAAGATTTTGCTTCTGTTTTTAAAGAATTTGCTGTTGATTGGTTGAAGAATTTGCATCTGGTTGGTTGAAGAATTTGCTGTTGATTGGTTGAAGAATTTGCTGTTGATTGGTTGAAGAATTTGGTGTTGAGTGGTTGTACAATTCGGTGTTGATTGGTTGGAGAATTTGCTGCTGATCGGTTGTAGAATTCGCTGTTGATTGGTAGGAGAATATGCTGCTGATCGGTTGTAGAATTTGCTGTTGATTGGTTGAAAAACTTGCTGTTGATTGGTTGAAGATTTTGCTCCTGGTTGGTTGAAGAATTCGCTGTTGACTGGTTTTAGAATCTGCTGTTGATTGGTTAAAGAATTTGCTGTTGATTGGTTGAAGAATTTGCATCTGGTTTGTTGAAGAATTTGCTGTTGACTGGTTGGAGAATTCAATGTTGACTGGCTGGAGAATTTGCTGTTGATTGGTTGAAAAACTTTCTGTTGATTGGTTGAAGATTTTGCTCCTGGTTGGTTGAAGAATTCGCTGTTGACTGGTTTTAGAATCTGCTGTTGATTGGTTAAAGAATTTGCTGTTGATTGTTTGAAGAATATGCTGCTGATCGGTTGAAGATTTTGCTGTTGATTGGTTGGAGAATTTGCTGCTGATCGGTTGTAGAATTCGCTGTTGATTGGTAGGAGAATATGCTGCTGATCGGTTGTAGAATTCGCTGTTGATTGGTAGGAGAATATGCTGCTGATCGGTTGTATAATTTGCTGCTGATCGGTTGAAGATTTTGCTGTTGATTGGTTGAAGAATTTGCATCTGGTTGGTTGAAGAATGTGCTGTTAAATGGTTGAAGAATTTGCTGTTGATTGGTTGAAGAATTTGGTGTTGAGTGGTTGTACAATTCGGTGTTGATTGGTTGGAGAATTTGCTGCTGATCGGTTGTAGAATTCGCTGTTGATTGTTAGGAGAATATGCTGCTGATCGGTTGAAGAATCTGCTGTTGATTGGTTGAAAAACATGCTGTTGATTGGTTGAAGATTTTGCTCCTGGTTGGTTGAAGAATTCGCTGTTGACTGGTTTTAGAATCTGCTGTTGATTGGTTAAAGAATATGCTGCTGATTGGTTGAAGAATTTGCATCTGGTTGGTTGAAGAATTCGCTGTTGACTGGTTGGAGAATCAGCTGTTGATTGGCTAAAGAATTTGCTGTTGATTGGTTGAAGAATTTGCATCTGGTTGGTTGAAGAATTCCCTGTTGACTGATTGGAGAATTTGCTTCTGGTTGGTTGAAGAATTCGCTGATGACTGGTTGAAGAATCTGCTGTTGATTTTTTAAAGAATTTGCTGCTGATCGGTTGATGAATTTGCTGTTGATTGGTTGAAGAATTTGCATCTGGTTGGTTGAAGAATGTGCTGTTAAATGGTTGAAGAATTTGCTGTTGATTGGTTGAAGAATTTGGTGTTGAGTGGTTGTACAATTCGGTGTTGATTGGTTGGAGAATTTGCTGCTGATCGGTTGTAGAATTCGCTGTTGATTGTTAGGAGAATATGCTGCTGATCGGTTGTAGATTCGTGTTGATTGGTAGGAGAATATGCTGCTGATCGGTTAGTATAATTTGCTGTTGATTGGTTGAAGATATTGCTGTTGATTGGTTGAAGAATTTGCTTCTGGTTGGTTGAAGAATTCGCTGTTGATTGGTTGGAGAATTTGCTGTTGATTGGTTGAAGAATTTGCTGTTGATTGGTTGAAGAATTCTTGCTGTTGAATGGTTGAAGAATTTGCTACTGATTGGTTAAAGATTTTGCTTTTTGATTGTGTTTGAAGAATTTGCTGTTGATTGGTTGAAGATATTGCTGTTGATTGGTTGAAGAATTTGCATCTGGTTGGTTGAAGAATTTGCTGTTGAATGGTTGAAGAATTTGCTGTTGATTGGTTGAAGAATTTGGTGTTGAGTGGTTGTACAATTCGGTGTTGATTGGTTGGAGAATTTGCTGCTGATCGGTTGTAGAATTCGCTGTTGATTGGTAGGAGAATATGCTGCTGATCGGTTGTAGAATTTTCTACTGATTGGTTGAAAAACTTGCTGTTGATTGGTAGAAGATTTTGCTGTTGATTGGTTGAAGAATTCGCTGTTGACTGGTTTTAGAATCTGCTGTTGATTGGTTAAAGAATATGCTGCTGATCGGTTGATGAATTTGCTGTTGATTGGTTGAAGATTTTGCTTCTGGTTGGTTGAAGAATTCGCTGTTGATTGGTTTTAGAATCTGCTGTTGATTGGTTAAAGAATATGCTGCTGATTGGTTAAAGGATTTGCTGTTGATTGCTTTAAGATCTTGCTGTTGACTGCTTGAAAAATTTTCTACTGATTTGTTGAAGATTTTGCTTCTGGTTGGTTGAAGAATTCCCTGTTGACTGATTGGAGATTTTGCTTCTGGTTGGTTGAAGAATTCGCTGTTGACTGGTTTTAGAATCTGCTGTTGATTGGTTAAAGAATTTGCTGTTGATTGGTTGAAGAATATGCTGCTGATCGGTTGAAGATTTTGCTGTTGATTGGTTGAAGATTTTGCTTCTGGTTGGTTGAAGAATTCGCTGTTGATTGGTTGGAGAATTTGCTGCTGATCGGTTGTAGAATTCGCTGTTGATTGGTAGGAGAATATGCTGCTGATCGGTTGTAGAATTTGCTGCTGATCGTTGAAGATTTTGCTGTTGATTGGTTGAAGAATTTGCATGCTGATTGGTTGAAGAATTTGCTGTTGATTGGTTGAAGAATTTGCTGTTGATCTGGTTGGTTGAAGAATTCGCTGTTGACTGGTTGTAGAATTTGCTGTTGATTGGTTGAAGAATTTGCTGCTGATCGGTTGTAGAATTTGCTGTTGATTGGTTTTAGGAGAATATTGCTGCTGATCGGTTGAAGAATTTGCTGTTGATTGGTTGAAAAACTTGCTGTTGATTGGTTGAAGATTTTGCTTCTGGTTGGTTGAAGAATTCGCTGGTGACTGGTTTTAGAATCTGCTGTTGATTGGTTAAAGAATATGCTGCTGATTGGTTGAAGAATTTGCATCTGGTTGGTTGAAGAATTTTTGACTGGTTGGGAATTTGCGTTGAAAGAATTTGCTGTTGATTGGTTGAAGAATTTGCTTCTGGTTGGTTGAAGAATTCGCTGTTGACTGGTTGATTGGTTGAAGAATTTGCTGTTGATTGGTTTTAGAATCTGCTGTTGATTGGTTGAAGAATTTGCTGTTGATTGGTTGAAGAATTTGCTGTTGATTGGTTGAAGAATTTGCTGTTGATTGGTTGAAGAATTTGCTTCTGGTTGGTTGAAGAATTCGCTGTTGATTGGTTGGAGAATTTGCTGCTGATCGGTTGAGATTGAGAATATGCTACTGATCGGTTATAATTTGCTGCTGATTGGTTGAAGATTTTGCTGTTGATTGGTTGAAGAATTTGCATCTGGTTGGTTGAAGAATTTGCTGTTGACTGGTTGAAGAATTTGCTGTTGATTGGTTGAAGAATTTGCTGTTGATTGGTTGGTTGATAGAATTTGCTGCTGATTGGTTGAAGAATTGCTGTTGATTGGTTGGAGAATATGCTGCTGATCGGTTGATGAATTTTCTAATGATTGGTTGAAAAACTTGCTGTTGATTGGTTGAAAATTTTGCATCTGGTTGGTTGAAGAATTCGCTGTTGACTGGTTGGAGAATCAGCTGTTGATTGGCTAAAGAATTTGCTGTTGATTGGTTAAAGAATTTGCATCTGGTTGGTTGAAGAATTTGCTGTTGATTGGTTGGAGAATTTGCTTGCTGATTGGTTGAAGAATTTGCTGTTGATTGGTTGAAGAATTTGCTTCTGGTTGGTTGAAGAATTTGCTGTTGATTGGTTGAAGAATTTGTTCTGGTTGGTTGAAGAATTCGCTGTTGACTGGTTGGAGAATTTGCTGTGAATTTGCTTCTGATTGGTTGAAGAATTTGCTGTTGATTGGTTGAAGAATTTGCTGTTGATTGGCTGAAGAATTTGCTTCTGGTTGGTTGAAGAATTCGCTGTTGAATGGTTGGAGAATTTGCTGTTGATTGGTTGAAGAATTTGCATCTGGTTTGTTGAAGAATTCGCTGTTGACTGGTTGGAGAATTCAATGTTGACTGGCTGGAGAATTTGCTTCTGGTTGGTTGAAGAATTCGCTGTTGAATGGTTGGAGAATTTGCTGTTGATTGGTTGAAGATATTGCTGTTGATTGGCTGAAGAATTTGCTTCTGGTTGGTTGAAGAATTCGCTGTTGAATGGTTGGAGAATTTGCTGTTGATTGGTTGAAGAATTTGCATCTGGTTTGTTGAAGAATTCGCTGTTGACTGGTTGGAGAATTCAATGTTGACTGGCTGGAGAATTTGCTTCTGGTTGGTTGAAGAATTCGCTGTTGAATGGTTGGAGAATTTGCTGTTGATTGGTTGAAGATATTGCTGTTGATTGGCTGAAGAATTTGCTTCTGGTTGGTTGAAGAATTCGCTGTTGAATGGTTGGAGAATTTGCTGTTGATTGGTTGAAGAATTTGCATCTGGTTTGTTGAAGAATTCGCTGTTGACTGGTTGGAGAATTTGCTGTTGATTGGTTAAAGAATTTGCATCTGGTTTGTTGAAGAATTCGCTGTTGACTGGTTGGAGAATTCAATGTTGACTGGCTGGAGAATTTGCTTCTGGTTGGTTGAAGAATTCGCTATTGAATGGTTGGAGAATTTGCTGCTGATCGGTTGAAGATATTGCTGTTGATTGGTTGGAGAATATGCTGCTGATCGGTTGTAGAATTTTCTAATGATTGGTTTGAAAAACTTGCTGTTGATTGGTTGAAGATTTTGCTCCTGGTTGGTTGAAAAATTCGCTGTTGACTGGATTTAGAATCTGCTGTTGATTGGTTAAGGAATATGCTGCTGATTGGTTGAAAAATTTGCTGTTGATTGGTTGAAGAATTTGCATCTGGTTGGTTGAAGAATTCCCTGTTGACTGATTGGAGAATTTGCTTCTGGTTGGTTGAAGAATTCGCTGATGACTGGTTGAAGAATCTGCTGTTGATTTTTTAAAGAATTTGCTGCTGATCGGTTGAAGAATTTGCTGTTGATTGGTTGAAGATATTGCTGTTGATTGGCTGAAGAATTTGCATCTGGTTGGTTGAAGAATTCGCTGTTGAATGGTTGGAGAATTTGCTGTTGATTGGTTAAAGAATTTGCATCTGGTTTGTTGAAGAATTCGCTGTTGACTGGTTGGAGACTTCAATGTTGACTGGCTGGAGAATTTGCTTCTGGTTGGTTGAAGAATTCCTGTTGACTGGTTTTAGAATCTGCTGTTGATTGGTTAAAGAATTTGCTGTTGATTGGTTGAAGAATATGCTGCTGATCAGTTGAAGAACTTGCATCTGGTTTGTTGAAGAATTTGCTGTTGACTGGTTGGAGAATTCGCTGTTGACTGGCTGGAGAATCTGCTGTTGATTTTTTAAAGAATTTGCTGCTGATCGGTTGAAGATATTGCTGTTAATTGGTTGAAGAATTCGCTGTTGACTGGTTGGAGAATCAGCTGTTGATTGGCTAAAGAATTTGCTGTTGATTGGTTGAAGAATTTGCATCTGGTTGGTTGAAGAATTCCCTGTTGACTGATTGGAGAATTTGCTTCTTGTTGGTTGAAGAATTCGCTGATGACTGGTTGAAGAATCTGCTGTTGATTTTTTAAAGAATTTGCTGCTGATCGGTTGAAGAATTTGCTGTTGATTGGTTGAAGATATTGCTGTTGATTGGCTGAAGAATTTGCATCTGGTTGGTTGAAGAATTCGCTGTTGACTGGTTTTAGAATCTGCTGCTGATCGGTTGAAGATTTTGCTGTTGATTGGTTGAAGATTTTGCTTCTGGTTGGTTGAAGAATTCGCTGTTGTTTGGTTGGAGAATTTGCTGCTGATCGGTTGTAGAATTTGGTGTTGATTGGTTGAAGATCTAGCTGTTGAATGCTTGAAAAATTTTCTACTGATTTGTTAAAGATTTTGCTTCTGATTGGTTGAAGAATTCGCTGTTGACTGGTTGGAGAATCAGCTGTTGATTGGTTAAAGAATTTGCTGTTGATTGGTTGAAGAATTTGCATCTGGTTGGTTGAAGAATTCGCTGTTGACTGGTTGGAGAATCAGCTGTTGATTGGCTAAAGAATTTGCTGTTGATTGGTTGAAGAATTTGCATCTGGTTGGTTGAAGAATTCCCTGTTGACTGATTGGAGATTTTGCTTCTGGTTGGTTGAAGAACTCGCTGTTGACTGGTTTTAGAATCTGCTGCTGATCGGTTGAAGATTTTGCTGTTGATTGGTTGAAGATTTTGCTTCTGCTTGGTTGAAGAATTAGCTGTTGATTGTTAATAGAATATGCTGCTGATCGGTTGAAGAATTTGCTGTTGATTGGTTGAAAAACTTGCTGTTGATTGGTTGAAGATTTTGCTGCTGGTTGGTTGAAGAATTCGCTGTTGACTGGTTTTAGAATCTGCTGCTGATCGGTTGAAGATTTTGCTGTTGATTGGTTGAAGATTTTGCTTCTGGTTGGTTGAAGAATTCGCTGTTGATTGGTTGGAGAATTTGCTGCTGATCGGTTGTAGAATTCGCTGTTGATTGGTAGGAGAATATGCTGCTGATCGGTTGTAGAATTCGCTGTTGATTGGTAGGAGAATATGCTACTGATCGGTTGTATAATTTGCTGCTGATCGGTTGAAGATTTTGCTGTTGATTGGTTGAAGAATTTGCATCTGGTTGGTTGAAGAATGTGCTGTTAAATGGTTGAAGAATTTGCTGTTGATTGGTTGAAGAATTTGGTGTTGAGTGGTTGTACAATTCGGTGTTGATTGGTTGGAGAATTTGCTGCTGATCGGTTGTAGAATTCGCTGTTGATTGTTAGGAGAATATGCTGCTGATCGGTTGAAGAATTTGCTGTTGATTGGTTGAAAAACTTGCTGTTGATTGGTTGAAGATTTTGCTCCTGGTTGGTTGAAGAATTCGCTGTTGACTGGTTTTAGAATCTGCTGTTGATTAGTTAAAGAATATGCTGCTGATTGGTTGAAGAACTTGCTTCTGGTTGGTTGAAGAATTCGCTGTTGACTGGTTCGAGAAATTGCTGTTGATTTTTTAAAGAATTTGCTGCTGATCGGTTGAAGAATTTGCTGTTGATTGGTTGAAGATATTGCTGTTGATTGGCTGAAGAATTTGCATCTGGTTGGTTGAAGAATTCGCTGTTGAATGGTTGAAGAATTTGCTGTTGATTGGTTGAAGAATTTGCTGCTGATCGGTTGAAGAATCTTGCTGTTGATTGGTTGAAAAATTTTGCTGTTGATTGGTTAAAGATTTTGCTTCTGGTTGGTTGAAGAATTTGCTGTTGATTGGTTGAAGATTTTGCTGTTGATTGGTTGAAGAATTTGCATCTGGTTGGTTGAAGAATTTGCTGTTGAATGGTTGAAGAATTTGCTGCTGATCGGTTGTAGAATTCGCTGTTGATTGGTAGGAGAATATGCTGCTGATCGGTTGTAGAATTTTGATTGATTGTTGAAAAATTTGCTGTTGATTGGTTGAAGAATTTGCATCTGGTTGGTTGAAGAATTTGCTGTTGATTGGTTGGAGAATTTGCTGTTGATTGGTTGAAGAATTTGCTGTTGATTGGTTGAAGAATTTGCTGTTGATTGGTTGATTTGTTGAAGATTTTGCTTCTGGTTGGTTGAAGAATTCGCTGTTGACTGGTTTTAGAATCTGCTGTTGATTGGTTAAAGAATATGCTGCTGATCGGTTGAAGAATTTGCTGTTGATTGGTTGAAGATCTTGCTGTTGAATGCTTGAAAAATTTTCTACTGATTTGTTAAAGATTTTGCTTCTGGTTGGTTGAAGAATTCGCTGTTGACTGGTTTTAGAATCTGCTGTTGATTGGTTAAAGAATTTGCTGTTGATTGGTTGAAGAATTTGCTGCTGTTGGTTGAAGAATTTGCTGTTGATTGGTTGAAGAATTTGCTGCTGATTGGTTGAAGAATTCGCTGTTGATTGGTTGGAGAATTTTTGCTGTTGATTGGTTGTAGAATTTGCTGTTGGTTGGTTGAAGAATTTGCTGTTGATTGGTTGAAGAATTTGCTTCTGGTTGGTTGAAGAATTCGCTGTTGACTGGTTTTAGAATTTGCTGTTGTTGATTTTTAAAGAATTTGCTGCTGATTGGTTGAAAATCTTGCTGTTGAATGGTAGAAGATTTTGCTGTTGATTGGTTGAAGAATCTGCATCTGGTTGGTTGAAGAATTCGCTATTGAATGGTTGGAGAATTTGCTGTTGATTGGTTGAAGAATTTGGTGGTTGGTTGGTTGGTTGAAGAATTTGCTGTTGATTGGTTGAAGAATTTTGCTGTTGATTGGTTAAAGAATTTGCTGCTGATTGGTTGAAGAATTTGCTGTTGATTGGTTGAAGATTTTGCTGTTGATTGGTTGAAGAATTTGCATGCTGGTTGGTTGAAGAATTTGCTGTTGATTGGTTGAAGAATTTGCTGTTGATTGGTTGAAGAATTTGCTGTTGATTGGTTGTAGAATTTGCTGTTGATTGGTTGGTTAAGAATTTGCTGCTGATCGGTTGTAGAATTTGCTGTTGATTGGTTGAAGATCTTGCTGTTGATTGTTTGTTAAAGATTTTGCTTCTGGTTGGTTGAAGAATTCGCTGTTGACTGGTTGAAGAATCTGCTGTTGATTGGTTGAAGAATTTGCTGTTGATTGGTTGAAGAATTTGCTGTTGATTGGTTGAAGAATTCGCTGTTGATTGGTTGAAGAATTTGCTGTTGATTGGTTAAAGAAAATTTTGCTTCTGGTTGGTTGAAGAATTCGCTGTTGACTGGTTGTTGAAGAATCTGCTGTTGATTGGTTTAAAGAATTTTTGCTGTTGATTGGTTGAAGAATTTGCTTCTGGTTGGTTGAAGAATTTGCTGTTGATTGGTTGAAGAATTTGCTGTTGATTGGTTGAAGATTTTGCTGTTGATTGGTTGAAGAATTTGCTTCTGGTTTTTGCTGTTGATGGTTGAAGAATTTGCTGTTGATTGGTTGAAGAATTTGCTGTTGGTTGGTTGAAGAATTCGCTGTTGATTGGTTGGAGAATTTGCTGCTGATCGGTTGTAGAATTCGCTGTTGATTGGTAGGAGAATATGCTGCTGATCGGTTGTAGAATTTTCTACTGATTGGTTGAAAAACTTGCTGTTGATTGGTTGAAGATTTTGCTTCTGGTTGGTTGAAGAATTCGCTGTTGATTGGTTGGAGAATTTGCTGCTGGTTGGTTGAAGAATTTTTCGCTGTTGATTGGTTGAAGAATTGCTGTTGATTGGTTGAAGAATTTGCTGCTGGTTGGTTGAAGAATTCGCTGTTGACTGGTTTCTAGAATCTGCTGTTGATTGGTTAAAGAATTTGCTGCTGATCGGTTGAAGAATTTGCTGTTGATTGGTTGAAGATCTTGCTGTTGATTGGTTGAAGAATTTTGCTGTTGATTGGTTGAAGAATTTGCTTTGATTGGTTGAAGAATTCGCTGTTGACTGGTTGTAGAATCTGCTGTTGATTGGTTGGAGAATTAGAATTTGCTGTTGATTGGTTGAAGAATTTGCTTCTGATTGGTTGAAGAATTTGCTGTTGATTGGTTGAAGAATTTGCTTCTGGTTGGTTGAAGAATTTGCTGTTGAATGGTTGTTGAAGAATTTGCTGCTGATTGGTTGAAGAATTTGCTGTTGATTGGTTGTAGAATTTGCTGTTGATTGGTTGAAGAATTTGCTGCTGATCGGTTGAAGAATTTGCTGTTGATTGGTTGAAGATCTTGCTGTTGAATGCTTGAAAAATTTTCTGTTGATTGGTTAAAGATTTTGCTTCTGGTTGGTTGAAGAATTCGCTGTTGACTGGTTGGAGAATCAGCTGTTGATTGGTTAAAGAATTTGCTGTTGATTGGTTGAAGATTTTGCTTCTGGTTGGTTGAAGAATTCGCTGTTGATTGGTTGGAGAATCTGCTGTTAATTGGTTAAAGAATTTGCTGTTGATTGGTTGAAGATTTTGCTTCTGGTTGGTTGTAGAATTCGCTGTTGATTGGTTGGAGAATTTGCTTCTGGTTGGTTGTAGAATTTTCTAATGATTGGTTGAAAAACTTGCTGTTGATTGGTTAAAAATTTTGCTTCTGGTTGGTTGAAGAATTCGTTGTTGACTTGCTGGAGAATTTGCTGTTGATTGGTTGAAGAATTTGCTGCTGATCGGTTGAAGATTTTGCTGTTGATTGGTTGAAGAATTTGCATCTGGTTGGTTGAAGAATTTGCTGTTGAATGGTTGGAGAATTTGCTGTTGATTGGTTGAAGAATTTGGTGTTGAGTGGTTGTACAATTCGGTGTTGATTGGTTGGAGAATTTGCTGCTGATCGGTTGTAGAATTCGCTGTTGATTGGTAGGAGAATATGCTGCTGATCGGTTGTAGAATTTTTTAATGATTGGTTGAAAAACTTGCTGTTGATTGGTTGAAGATTTTGCTTCTGGTTGGTTAAAGAATTTGCTGTTGATTGGTTGGAGAATTTGCTGCTGATCGGTTGTAGAATTTTCTACTGATTGGTTGAAAAACTTGCTGTTGATTGGTTAAAGATTTTGCTTCTGGTTGGTTGAAGAATTCGCTGTTGACTGGTTTTAGAATCTGCTGTTGATTGGTTAAAGAATATGCTGCTGATCGGTTGAAGAATTTGTTGTTGATTGGTTAAAGATCTTGCCTTTGAATGCTTGAAAAATTTTTTACTGATTTGTTAAAGATTTTGCTTCTGGTTGGTTGAAGAATTCGCTGTTGACTGGATTTAGAATCTGCTGTTGATTGGTTGAAGAATATGCTGCTGATCGGTTGAAGATTTTGCTGTTGATTGGTTGAAGAATTTGCATCTGGTTGGTTGAAGAATTTGCTGTTGAATGGTTGAAGAATTTGCTGTTGATTGGTTGAAGAATTCGCTGTTGATTTGTTGGAGAATATGCTGCTGATCGGTTGTAGAATTTTCTACTGATTGGTTGAAAAACTTGCTGTTGATTGGTAGAAGATTTTGCTGTTGATTGGTTGAAGAATTTGCATTGAATGGTTGGAGATTGGTTGAAAAACTTGCTGTTGATTGGTTGAAGATTTTGCTGTTGATTGGTTGAAGAATTTGCTGTTGATTGGTTGAAGAATTTACATCTGGTTTGTTGAAGAATTCGCTGTTGACTGGTTGGAGAATTCAATGTTGACTGGCTGGAGAATTTGCTTCTGGTTGGTTGAAGAATTCCTGTTGACTGGTTTTAGAATCTGCTGTTGATTGGTTAAAGAATATGGTGCTGATCGGTTGAAGAATTTGCTGTTGATTTGTTGAAGATTTTGGTTCTGGTTGGTTGAAGAATTCGCTGTTGATTTGTTGGAGAATATGCTGCTGATCGGTTGTAGAATTTTCTACTGATTGGTTGAAAAAGTTGTTGTTGATTGATTTTAGAATTTGCTTCCGGTTGGTTGAAGAATTCGCTATTGACTGGTTGGAGAATTTGCTGTTGATTGGTTGAAGAATTTGCTGCTGATCGATTGAAGATTTTGCATCTGGTTGGTTGAAGAATTCGCTGTTGACTGGTTGGAGAATCAGCTGTTGATTGGCTAAAGAATTTCCTGTTGATTGGTTGAAGAATTCGCTGTTGACTGGTTGGAGAATTCGCTGTTGACTGGCTGGAGAATTTGCTGTTGAATGGTTGAAGAATTTGCATCTGGTTGGGTGAAGAATTCCTGTTGACTGGTTTTAGAATCTGCATCCGGTTGGTTGAAGAATTCGCTGTTGACTGGTAGGAGAATATGCTGCTGATCGGTTGTATAATTTGCTGCTGATCGGTTGAAGATTTTGCTGTTGATTGGTTGAAGAATTTGAATATGGTTGGTTGAAGAATTTGCTGTTGAATGGTTGAAGAATTTGCTGTTGATTGGTTGAAGAATTTGGTGTTGGGTGGTTGTACAATTCGGTGTTGATTGGTTGGAGAATTTGCTGCTGATCGGTTGTCGAATTTGCTGTTGATTGGTTGAAGATCTTGCTGTAGAATGCTTGAAAAATTTTCTACTGATTTGTTAAAGATTTTGCTTCTGGTTGGTTGAAGAATTCGCTGTTGACTGGTTGGAGAATCAGCTGTTGATTGGTTAAAGAATTTGCTGTTGATTGGTTGAAGATTTTGCTTCTGGTTGGTTGAAGAATTCGCTGTTGATTGGTTGGAGAATCAGCTGTTAATTGGTTAAAGAATTTGCTGTTGATTGGTTGAAGATTTTGCTTCTGGTTGGTTGTAGAATTCGCTGTTGATTGGTTGGAGAATTTGCTTCTGGTTGGTTGTAGAATTTTCTAATGATTGGTTGAAAAAGTTGTTGTTGATTGATTTTAGAATCTGCTTCCGGTTGGTTGAAGAATTCGCTATTGACTGGTTGGAGAATTTGCTGTTGATTGGTTGAAGAATTTGCTGCTGATCGATTGAAGATTTTGCATCTGGTTGGTTGAAGAATTCGCTGTTGACTGGTTGGAGAATCAGCTGTTGATTGGCTAAAGAATTTCCTGTTGATTGGTTGAAGAATTCGCTGTTGACTGGTTGGAGAATTCGCTGTTGACTGGCTGGAGAATTTGCTGTTGAATGGTTGAAGAATTTGCATCTGGTTGGTTGAAGAATTCCTGTTGACTGGTTTTAGAATCTGCATCCGGTTGGTTGAAGAATTCGCTGTTGACTGGTTGGAGAATTTGCTGTTGATTGGTTGAAGAATTTGCTGCTGATCGGTTGAAGATTTTGCTGATGATTGGTTGAAGATTTTGCTTCTGGTTGGTTGAAGAATTCCTGTTGATTGGTTTAAGATCTTGCTGTTGACTGCTTGAAAAATTTTCTACTGATTTGTTGAAGATTTTGCTCCTGTTTGGTTGAGGATTTTGCTGCTGAATGGTTGAAGAATCTGCTGCTGATCGGTTCTAGTATTTTCTACTGATTGGTTGAAAAACTTACTGTTGATTGGTTGAAGAACTTGCTTCTGGTTGGTTGAAGAATTCGCTGTTGACTGGTAGGAGAATGTGCTGTTGATTTGTCGTACAATACGCTGCTGATTGGTTGAAGAATCCGCGCTGATCGGTTCTAGAATTTTCTACTGATTGGTTGAAAAACTTGCTGTTGATTGGTTGAAGAAATTGCTTCTGGTTGGTTGGAGAATTTGCTGCATTTGGTTTGTTGAAGAATTCGCTGTCGATTGGTTGGAGAATATGCTGCTCATCGGTTGTAGAAAATTCTACTGATTGGTTGAAAAACTTGCTGTTGATTGGTTGAAAAACTTGCTTATGGTAGGTTAAAGAATTCGCTGTTGACTGGTTCGAGAAATTGCTGTTGATCGGTTAAAGAATTCGGTTGAAGAATTCGCTATTGAATGGTTGGAGATTGGTTGAAAAACTTGCTGTTGATTGGTTGAAGATTTTGCTGTTGATTGGTTGAAGAATTTGCTGTTGATTGGTTGAAGAATTTACATCTGGTTTGTTGAAGAATTCGCTGTTGACTGGTTGGAGAATTCAATGTTGACTGGCTGGAGAATTTGCTTCTGGTTGGTTGAAGAATTCCTGTTGACTGGTTTTAGAATCTGCTGTTGATTGGTTAAAGAATATGGTGCTGATCGGTTGAAGAATTTGCTGTTGATTTGTTGAAGATTTTGGTTCTGGTTGGTTGAAGAATTCGCTGTTGATTTGTTGGAGAATATGCTGCTGATCGGTTGTAGAATTTTCTACTGATTGGTTGAAAAAGTTGTTGTTGATTGATTTTAGAATCTGCTTCCGGTTGGTTGAAGAATTCGCTATTGACTGGTTGGAGAATTTGCTGTTGATTGGTTGAAGAATTTGCTGCTGATCGATTGCAGATTTTGCATCTGGTTGGTTGAAGAATTCGCTGTTGACTGGTTGGAGAATCAGCTGTTGATTGGCTAAAGAATTTCCTGTTGATTGGTTGAAGAATTCGCTGTTGACTGGTTGGAGAATTCGCTGTTGACTGGCTGGAGAATTTGCTGTTGAATGGTTGAAGAATTTGCATCTGGTTGGTTGAAGAATTCCTGTTGACTGGTTTTAGAATCTGCATCCGGTTGGTTGAAGAATTCGCTGTTGACTGGTTGGAGAATTTGCTGTTGATTGGTTGAAGAATTTGCTGCTGATCGGTTGAAGATTTTGCTGATGATTGGTTGAAGATTTTGCTTCTGGTTGGTTGAAGAATTCCTGTTGATTGGTTTAAGATCTTGCTGTTGACTGCTTGAAAAATTTTCTACTGATTTGTTGAAGATTTTGCTCCTGTTTGGTTGAGGATTTTGCTGCTGAATGGTTGAAGAATCTGCTGCTGATCGGTTCTAGTATTTTCTACTGATTGGTTGAAAAACTTACTGTTGATTGGTTGAAGAACTTGCTTCTGGTTGGTTGAAGAATTCGCTGTTGACTGGTAGGAGGATGTGCTGTTGATTTGTTGTACAATACGCTGCTGATTGGTTGAAGAATCCGCGCTGATCGGTTCTAGAATTTTCTACTGATTGGTTGAAAAACTTGCTGTTGATTGGTTGAAGAAATTGCTTCTGGTTGGTTGGAGAATTTGCTGCATTTGGTTTGTTGAAGAATTCGCTGTCGATTGGTTGGAATGAATATGCTGCTCATCGGTTGTAGAAAATTCTACTGATTGGTTGAAAAACTTGCTGTTGATTGGTTGAAAAACTTGCTTATGGTAGGTTAAAGAATTCGCTGTTGACTGGTTCGAGAAATTGCTGTTGATCGGTTAAAGAATTCGCTGTTGATTGGTTGGAGAATATGCTGTTGATCGGTTGTAGAATTCGCTGTTGATTGGTTGGAGAATATGTTGCTGATCGGTTGTAGAATTTTGGTTGAAAAACTTGCTGTTGATTGGTTAAAGATTATGCTTCTGGTTGGTTGAAGAATTCGCTGTTTGAAGAATCTGCTGTTGATTGGTTAAAGAATTTGCTGTTGATTGGTTGGAGAATATGTTGCTGATCGGTTGTAGAATTTTCTACTGATTGGTTGAAAAACTTGCTGTTGATTGGTTAAAGATTTTGCTTCTGGTTGGTTGAAGAATTCGCTGTTGACTGGTTGAAGAATCTGCTGTTGATTGGTTAAAGAATATGCTGCTGATCGGTTGAAGATTTTGCTGTTGATTGGTTGAAGAATTTGCTGTTGATCGGTGGTAGACTAATTTGCTACTGATTGGTTGAAAGAATTGCTGTTGATTGGTTAAAGAATTTGCTGTTGATTGGTTGAAGAATATGCTGCTGATCGGTTGTACAATTTGCTGCTGATCGGTTGAAGAATTTGCTGTTGATTGGTTGAAGAATTTCTCTGCTAATCTGGTTGAAGAATTGCTGTGGTGTTGATTGGTTGAAGAATTTTGCTTCTGGTTGGTTGAAGAATTCGCTGTTGATTGGTTGGAGAATATGCTGCTGATCGGTTGTAGAATTTTCTAAAGATTGGTTGAAAAACTTGCTGTTGATTGGTTGAAGATTTTGCTCCTGGTTGGTTGAAGAATTCGCTGTTGACTGGTTTTAGAATCTGCTGTTGATTGGTTAAAGAATATGCTGCTGATTGGTTGAAGAATTTGCTTTTGATTGGTTGAAGAATCTTGCTGTTGATTGGTTGACTAATTTATGATTGGTAGAAAAACTTGCTGTTGATTGTTTGATCATTTGCTTCTGTTTGGTTGAAGAATATGCTGTTGATTGGTTGTACAATTTGCTGTTGATCGGTTGTAGAATTCGCTGTTGATTGGTTTGAAGAATATGTTGCTGATCGGTTCTAGAATTTTCTACTGATTGGTTGAAGAACTTGCTGTTGATTGGTTGAAGAATTTGCTTCTGGTTGGTTGAAGAATTCGCTGTTGACTGGTTGGAGAATTTGCTGTTGATTGGTTGTAAGAATTCGCTGTTGATTGGTTGAAGAACTTGCTGTTGATTGATTGAAGAATTTTCTACTGATTGGTTGAAAAACTTGCTGTTGATTGGTTGAAGATTTTGCTTCTGGTAGGTTGAAGAATTCGCTTTTGACTGGTTCGAGAATTTGCTGTTGATTGGTTTAAGAATTTGCTGTTGATTGGTTGTACAATTCGCTGATGACTGGTTGGAGAATTTGCTGTAGATTGGTTTGAAGAATTTGCTGTTGATTGGTTGTACGATTCGCTGATGATTGGTTGAAGAACTTGCTGTTGATTGACTAAAGAACTTGCTTCTGGTTGGTTGAAGAATTCGCTGTTGATTGGTTGAAGAATTTGCTGTTGATTAGTTGAAGAACTTGCTGTTGATTGATTGAAGAATTTTCTACTGATTGGTTGAAAAACTTGCTGTTAATTGGTTGAAGATTTGGCTTCTGGTAGGTTGAAGAATTCGCTTTTGACTGGTTCGAGAATTTGCTGTTGATTGGTTTAAGAATTTGCTGTTGATTGGTTGTACAATTCGCTGATGACTGGTTGGAGAATTTGCTGTAGATTGGTTGAAGAATTTGCTGTTGATTGGTTGTACGATTCGCTGATGATTGGTTGAAGAACTTGCTGTTGATTGACTAAAGAACTTGCTTCTGGTTGGTTGAAGAATTCGCTGTTGATTGGTTGAAGAACTTGCTGTTGATTAGTTGAAGAACTTGCTGTTGATTGATTGAAGATTTTTCTACTGATTGGTTGAAAAACTTGCTGTTAATTGGTTGAAGATTTGGCTTCTGGTTGATTGAAGAATTCGCTTTTGACTGGTTCGAGAATTTGCTGTTGATTGGTTTAAGAATTTGCTGTTGATTGGTTGTACAATTCGCTGATGACTGGTTCGAGAATTTGCTGTTGATTGGTTTAAGAATTTGCTGTTGATTGGTTGTACAATTCGCTGTTGATTGGTTGAAGAACTTGCTGTTGATTGATTGAAGAATTTTCTACTGATTGGTTGAAAAACTTGCTGTTAATTGGTTGAAGAATCTGCTGTTGACTGGTTCGAGCATTTGCTGTAGATTGGTTTAAGAATTTGCTGTTCATTGGTTAAAAGAATTTGCTGCTAATCGGTTGTAGAATTTTCTACTGATTGGTTGAAAAACTTGCTGTTGATTGGTTGAAGAACTTGCTTCTGGTTGGTTGAAGAATTTGCTGTTGATTGGTTGTACAATTCGCTGTTGACTGGTTGTACAATTCGCTGTTGATTGGTTGAAGAACTTGCTGTTGATTGACTGAAGAACTTGCTTCTGGTTGGTTGAAGAATTTGCTGTTGATTGGTTGTACAATTCGCTGTTGATTGACTGAAGAACTTGCTTCTGGTTGGTTGAAGAATTTGCTGTTGATTGGTTGTACAATTCGCTGTTGATTGGTTGAAGAACTTGCTGTTGATTGACTGAAGAACTTGCTTCTGGTTGGTTGTACAATTCGCTGTTGACTGGTTGTACAATTCGCTGTTGATTGGTTGAAGAACTTGCTGTTGATTGACTAAAGAACTTGCTTCTGGTTGGTTGAAGAATTCGCTGTTGATTGGTTGAAGAACTTGCTGTTGATTAGTTGAAGAACTTGCTGTTGATTGATTGAAGATTTTTCTACTGATTGGTTGAAAAACTTGCTGTTAATTGGTTGAAGATTTGGCTTCTGGTTGATTGAAGAATTCGCTTTTGACTGGTTCGAGAATTTGCTGTTGATTGGTTTAAGAATTTGCTGTTGATTGGTTGTACAATTCGCTGATGACTGGTTGGAGAATTTGCTGTAGATTGGTTGAAGAATTTGCTGTTGATTGGCTGTACAATTCGCTGTTGATTGGTTGAAGAACTTGCTGTTGATTGATTGAAGATCTTGCTGTTGATTGGTAGACTAAGTTTCTACTGATTGGTAGAAAACTTGCTGTTGATTGTTTGATCATTTTGCTTCTGTTTGGTTGAAGAATATGCTGTTGATGGGTTGTACAATTTGCTGTTAATCGGTTGTAGAATTCGCTGTTGATTGGTTTGAAAATATGTTGCTGATCGGTTCTAGAATTTTCTACTGGTTGGTTGAAAAACTTGCTGTTGATTGGTTGAAGAACTTGCTTCTGGTTGGTTGAAGAATTCGCTGTTGACTGGTTGGAGAATTTGCTGTTGATTGGTTGTACAATTCGCTGTTGATTGGTTGAAGAACTTGCTGTTGATTGATTGAAGAATTTTCTACTGATTGGTTGAAAAACTTGCTGTTAATTGGTTGAAGATTTGGCTTCTGGTAGGTTGAAGAATTCGCTTTTGACTGGATCGAGAATTTGCTGTTGATTGGTTTAAGAATTTGCTGTTGATTGGTTGTACAATTCGCTGATGACTGGTTGGAGAATTTGCTGTAGATTGGTTGAAGAATTTGCTGTTGATTGGTTGTACGATTCGCTGATGATTGGTTGAAGAACTTGCTGTTGATTGACTAAAGAACTTGCTTCTGGTTGGTTGAAGAATTCGCTGTTGATTGGTTGAAGAACTTGCTGTTGATTAGTTGAAGAACTTGCTGTTGATTGATTGAAGATTTTTCTACTGATTGGTTAAAAAACTTGCTGTTAATTGGTTGAAGATTTGGCTTCTGGTTGATTGAAGAATTCGCTTTTGACTGGTTCGAGAATTTGCTGTTGATTGGTTTAAGAATTTGCTGTTGATTGGTTGTACAATTCGCTGATGACTGGTTGGAGAATTTGCTGTAGATTGGTTGAAGAATTTGCTGTTGATTGGCTGTACAATTCGCTGTTGATTGGTTGAAGAACTTGCTGTTGATTGACTGAAGAACTTGCTTCTGGTTGGTTGAAGAATTTGCTGTTGATTGGTTGTACAATTCGCTGTTGATTGGTTGAAGAACTTGCTGTTGATTGATTGAAGAATTTTCTACTGATTGGTTGAAAAACTTGCTGTTAATGGTTGAAGAATCTGCTGTTAACTGGTTCGAGCATTTGCTGTTGATTGGTTTAAGAATTTGCTGTTCATTGGTTGAAGAATCTGCTGCTGATCGGTTGTAGAATTTTCTACTGATTGGTTGAAAAACTTGCTGTTGATTGGTTGAAGAACTTGCTTCTGGTTGGTTGAAGAATTTGCTGTTGATTGGTTGTACAATTTCGCTGTTGACTGGTTGTACAATTCGCTGTTGATTGGTTGAAGAACTTGCTGTTGATTGACTGAAGAACTTGCTTCTGGTTGGTTGAAGAATTTGCTGTTGATTGGTTGTACAATTCGCTGTTGATTGACTGAAGAACTTGCTTCTGGTTGGTTGAAGAATTTGCTGTTGATTGGTTGTACAATTCGCTGTTGATTGGTTGAAGAACTTGCTGTTGATTGACTGAAGAACTTGCTTCTGGTTGGTTGAAGAATTTGCTGTTGATTGGTTGTACAATTCGCTGTTGATTGGTTGAAGAACTTGCTGTTGATTGATTGAAGAATTTTCTACTGATTGGTTGAAAAACTTGCTGTTAATTGGTTGGTTTAAGAATTTGCTGTTCATTGGTTGAAGAATCTGCTGCTGATCGGTTGTAGAATTTTCTACTGATTGGTTGAAAAACTTGCTGTTGATTGGTTAAAGATTTTGCTTCTGTTTGGTTGAAAAATATGCTGTTGATGGGTTGTACAATTTGCTGTTAATCGGTTGTAGAATTCGCTGTTGATTGATTTGAGAATATGTTGCTGATCGGTTGTAGAATTTTCTACTGGTTGGTTGAAAAACTTACTGTTGATTGGTTGAAGAACTTGCTTCTGGTTGGTTGAAGAATTCGCTGTTGACTGGTTGGAGAATCAGCTGTTGATTGGTTTAAGAATTTGCTGTTGATTGGTTGTACAATTCGCTGTTGACTGGTTGGGGGAATTTGCTGTAGATTGGTTGAAAAATTTGCTGTTGATTGGTTGAAGAATATTCTACTGATTGGTTGAAAAACTTGCTGTTAATTGGTTGAAGATTTGGTTTCTGGTTGGTTGAAGAATTCGCTGTTGACTGGTTCGAGAATTTGCTGTTGATTGGTTGAAGAACTTGCTAATGGGTGGGTGAAGAATTCGCTGTTGACTGGTTGGAGAATTTGCTGTTCATTGGGTCAAGATTTTGCTGTTGATTGGTTGTACAATTTGCTGTTGATCGGTTGTAGAATTCGCTGTTGATTGGTTGGAGAATATGTTGCTGATCGGTTGTAGAATTTTCTACTGGTTGGTTGAAAAACTTGCTTCTGGTTGGTTGGAGAATTTGCTGTTGATTGGTTGTACAATTCGCTGTTGATCGGTTGTAGAATTCGCTGTTGATTGGTTGGAGAATATGCTGCTGATCGGTTGTAGAATTTTCTACTGATTGGTTGAAAAACTTGCTGTTGATTGGTTAAAGATTTTGCTTCTGGTTTGTTGAAGATTTCGCTGTTGACTGGTTGAAGAATCTGCTGTTGATTGGTTAAAGAATTTGCTGCTTATCGGTTGAAGAAAATGCTGTTGATGGGTTGTACAATTTGCTGTTGATCGGTTGTAGAATTCGCTGTTGATTGGTTGGAGAATATGTTGCTGATCGGTTGTAGAATTTTCTACTGATTGGTTGAAGATTTTGCAGTTGATTGGTTGAAGAATCTGCTGCTGATCGGTTGTAGAATTTCCTACTGATTGGTTGAAAAACTTGCTGTTGATTGGTTAAAGATTTTGCTTCTGGTTGGTTGAAGAATATGCTGTTGATGGGTTGTACAATTTGCTGTTGATCGGTTGTAGAATTCGGTGTTGATTGGTTGGAGAATATGTTGCTAATCGGTTGTAGAATTTTCTACTGATTGGTTGAAAAACTTGCTGTTGATTGGTTAAAGATTTTGCTTCTGGTTGGTTGGAGAATTCGCTGTTGACTGGTTGAAGAACTTGCTGTTGATTGGTAGACTAATTTTCTACTGATTGGTTGAAAGACTTGCTGTTGATTGGTTGAAGATTTGGCTTCTGGTTGGTTGAAGAATATGCTGTTGATGGGTTGTACAATTTGCTGTTGATCGGTTGTAGAAATCGCTGTTGATTGGTTGAAGAATATTCTACTGATTGGTTGAAAAACTTGCTGTTAATTGTTAGAAGATTTGGTTTCTGGTTGGTTGAAGAATTCGCTGTTGACTGGTTCTAGAATTTGCTGTTGATTGGTTGAAGAACTTGCTTATGGGTGGTTGAAGAATTTGCTGTTGATTGGTTAAAGAATATGCTGCTGATCGGTTGTAGAATTTTCTACTGATTGGTTGAAAAACTTGCTGTTGATTGGTTAAAGATTTTGCTTCTGGTTGGTTGAAGAAAATGCTGATGATGGGTTGTACAATTTGCTGTTGATCGGTTGTAGAATTCGCTGTTGATTGGTTGAAGAATATTCTACTGATTGGTTGAAAAACTTGCTGTTAATTGTTAGAAGATTTGGTTTCTGGTTGGTTGAAGAATTCGCTGTTGACTGGTTCTAGAATTTGCTGTTGATTGGTTGAAGAACTTGCTTATGGGTGGTTGAAGAATTTGCTGTTGATTGGTTAAAGAATATGTTGCTGATCGGATGAGAATTTTCCACTGATAGGTTGAAAAACTTGCTGTTGATTGGTTAAAGATTTTGCTTCTGGTTGGTTGAAGAATTCGCTGTTGACTGGTTGAAGAATCTGCTGTTGGTTAAAGAATTTGCTGCTGATCGGTTGAAGAATTTGCTGTTGATTGATTGAAGAACTTGCTGTTGATTGGTAGACTAATTTTCTACTGATTGGTTGAAGAAATTGATGTTGATTGGTTAAAGATTTTGCTTCTGGTTGGTTGAAGAATATGCTGTTGACTGGTTCGAGAATTTGCTGTTGATTGGTTTAAGAATTTGCTGTTGATTGGTTGAAGAATCTGCTGCTGATCGGTTGTAGAATTTTCTACTGATTGGTTGAAAACTTGCTGTTGATTGGTTAAAGAATTTGCTGCTGATCGGTTGAAGAAAATGCTGTTGATTGGTAGACTAATTTTCTACTGATTGGTTGAAAAACTTGCTGTTGATTGGTTAAAGATTTTGTTCTGGTTGGTTGAAGAATATGCTGTTGACTGTTTCGGGGAGAATTTGCTGTTGATTGGTTTAAGAATTTGCTGTTGATTGGTTGAAGAATCTGCTGCTGATCGGTTGTAGAATTTTCTACTGGTTGGTTGAAAAACTTGCTGTTGATTGGTTAAAGATTTTGCTTCTGGTTGGTTGAAGAATTCGCTGTTGACTGGTTCGAGAATTTGTTGTTGGTTTTGCTGTTGATTGGTTTAAGAATTGCTGATGACTGTTGGAGAATTTGCTGTAGATTGGTTGAAGAATTTGCTGTTGATTGGTTGCACAATTCGCTGTTGATTGGTTGAAGAACTTGCTGTTGATTGACTGAAGAACTTGCTTCTGGTTGGTTGAAGAATTCGCTGTTGACTGGTTAAAGAATCTGCTGTTGATTGGTTAAAGAATTTGCTGCTGATCGGTTGAAGAATTTGCTGTTGATTGATTGAAAAAAGTAATTGAAATTGGTAGACTAATTTTCTACTGATTGGTTGAAAAACTTGCTGTTGATTGGTTAAAGAATTTGCTTCTGGTTGGTTGAAGAATTCGCTGTTGACTGGTTGAAGAATCTGCTGTTGATTGGTTGGAGAATATGCTGCTGATCGGTTGTAGAATTTTCTACTGATTGGTTGAAGATTTTGCTGTTGGCTGGTTGAAGAATCTGCTGCTGATCGGTTGTAGAATTTTTCTGGCTGAAAAACTTGCTGTTGATTGGTTAAAGATTTTGCTCTCGTTGGTTGTAGAATTTTCTACTGATTGGTTGAAAAACTTGCTGTTGATTACTAAAGATTTTGCGTCTGGTTGGTTGAAGAATATGCTGCTTGACTAGTTCGGAGAATTTGCTGTTGATTGGTTTAAGAATTTGCTGTTGATTGGTTGAAGAATCTGCTGCTGATCGGTTGTAGAATTTTCTACTGATTGGTTGAAAAACTTGCTGTTGATTGGTTAAAGATTTTGCTTCTGGTTGGTTGAAGAATTCGCTGTTGACTGGTTGGAAGAATCTGCTGTTGATTTGTTAAAGAATTTGCTGCTGTTCGGTTGAAGAATTTGCTGTTGATTGATTGAAGAACTTTCTGTTGATTGGTAGACTAATTTTCTACTGATTGGTTGAAAAACTTGCTGTTGATTGGTTGAAGATTTTGCTTCTGGTTGGTTGAAGAATTCGCTTTTGATTGGTTGGAGAATATGTGCTAAAAATTCAGTTTAGGATAGAAACAGGGTCATACGAGGGTCAGTTGAGAGATATGTGCCAAACATGGAGTTAAGAAGGTGAATAAGGGTCAAACGAGAATATAATTAAGATTTAGCCAAAAGTTGAGTTAA
>JAEIGM010000490.1:0-23660 GCA_018903735.1 Drosophila cardini
AATTCGAAACAAGTAAGAAAGGCTACAGTCGAGCTAGCCGACTGTAAAAGACCCCGTACTCATAGTATTTGTAATAATACACTTTGAGACAAAACCATAAGTTTGTTATAGGGATGTAAGTCGCCAAGTAAATGCCGATATCGATATTAATTTTAATATCACATCAAATCAAATATCGCGTTCGATATCGATATTATTAATAACTGAAATCAAATACGATATATCGCTATAGATATCGACATAATGACCAAATATCGTAATCGATATCATATCGCAATTATAATTACATATCGTAGTGAATATCGATATATGATGTATCGTATCGAATGCATATATGTCCATGCGTATATACACATGTACGTTAATAAAGTATTGGTCAGCACGGGCAGCATGCGCGGGCAGCGCTGTCGCTACACAAGCAGCGAAAACGTTCGCTCACATGTTTGTATGTTTCTGTCTCGCTTGCACATATGCATTGACATTGCGTGCAATTTTAAACTTTGTAACGTGTCTAGCTCGTTTGTTTATAGTCCGATTTGTATGAAACTTTCAGGTTAGTTTGTGATTCTTTGTCTCCAAACGAATTTGAAATAACAATACCGTACGATAAGATCAAATGCCTTAAAAATGGCATTTAAGTTTGAAAGTTATATCATTTCTTGTGGGAAATCGGGGCGTGGCAGTCCAAATTTTTTTATGACAGTGCATTTCTGATGCCTTTAGAAACCTGCATACCAAAATTGGTATTCCTAAGTTGTAAAGTTACAGAGATATTAGCTTTAAACATCAATTTTATCCTGGGTGACCATAGTTTTTACAATTTGCGGGCGCGGTAAGGGGGGGTCAAAGATTTGAAATAAACTTGATCTGCTCACAAACCAGACGGACTCTCATTCCAAATTTGGTGGCTCTAGCTCTTGTAGTTTAAAAGATCCATTTGTTCATACAGACGGTCGGACAGACGGACTGACCAACAGACGGTCAGAGGGACATCGCTATATCGTCTCGGCTGTTGATGCTGATCAAGAATGTATATACCTTATGGGATCTCGTGGGTGTGGGAAATATGGAAATGCGCTAGGACAAATATAGATAAAAACACTGCTAGGGGTCGGGTACTCAATTACCCTATTGGTTAGTTCGACAACGTGCCGGGATAGTCCCACGGCATGCGGGAAAAGGCCCACGCCTATCTACAAGGAAAGATTTCAACGTGACGGGATAGTACCACGGCAGGCGGGAAAAGGCCCACGCCTATCTACTAGGAAGATTTCAATGCGCCGGGATAGTCCCACGGCCTATTTACTAGGAAAGATTTCAATGCGCCGGGATAGTCCCGCGGCGGGCGGGAAAAGGCCCACGCCTATCTACTGGTTAGTGGTTAGGATGAGAAGAAAGGGAAGAAAGAACCCACTCAGATCTATAATTCTTTTACAACTATTTATTCTTTCGTTAATGCTGTCACTAAAATTATTCCCTACGGTGCCCTGCTGCACCGCCTAACGGAATCCTATCGGCACGTGGCCATCAACTTACTTGCTATTTCGGCAGGCTCGATCGAGCAGCGCGGTAGCTGTCGCAACACAACTCCACCACAAAAGCTTTCTCCTCACCACCGAGCTTTCGTGCCGCGTCCTTAATACAAACTCTTAATGATGAATGCTATATAAGTAATGCCTTCAATGGTGCGAAAGACAAACTTAACCTTAAACAAATCCAGTCCTTAAATCTACGCAAAGATAAACTTAAACAACAATGAAAAGTGCCTTCAGTGGGTTGCTTACTCTCTACTAATTAAATACATTAAAAATTATAATCTAAGGTGGTCAATTTTGGAGCCGCTTTACAACAGTTATACATTCCATTAACCAAAGGCGTCACAAGAATTGTTGACAGCGAATAACTCTATTGAACCTTAATGTAAACACAATATACAATAGCCCAGCATAGCCCCAAACCAAGAAATGTAAAAATAAACACTTTGGCGCAGCTCTCGCTGCATAATGTAAACAACTAGAATTAAATAAGACGACAACCGAGATGTGATCGGCACTAATAGTTCTCTAAGAAATCAGTTGTATTGTTGCACTCGAATAAACCACATGTATTTGCTTTAAATAAAACGCTTAATACATAATGAATCGCGACTTTGCAATGGCCCCTTTCTGGATCAGCTCATCCACCTGCTTATCGATCACCCTTTGCATCGCTGGATTTTTTGTGTAGTTTCGTTGTTTCAGCGGCTTGTCGTGCCGAACCTGTATGTTGTGTTCAGCAATTTGCGTGACGCCCTTTAAGTCCTCGGAAAACACAAGTTCCGCCTCCAGAAACCGCTGAACCTCCGGTTCCAAATTCTCCGGCCACACCGCTTCGCTAGCCGGGGACTCCTTTTTCGCCTCCTCTATTCGCATCATCCGTACTCCAACATGGTGGGCATGACCAACATCCGTAATAGTATGCTTTCTCCGGCCCCTAATCTCCGCCTATAAAGCTCCGCGTCGCCCCGTGTTAATTGTGGCCGAAATCTCATCTCAGCGATCTTGCCTCCTTCCATCGTTAATGGAGAACTCCTCTCCGGGATTCCAGGTCCCAGAGTGGGAGACGCATCTGGACGTTTCCCGCTTTCGAACGCTCGCAGCACTCCCAACTGCTTTTGCCTGGTGTCCCGCAGACCCGGCAGAAGATAATCCTCGCATTCTGGCATTCCCGAGTGAAATCCCCTGTTTGTCTACGTCGATGGCACGCTTTTCGGGGATCGAAACTCGCAGCACCATTGTTCGTCATAATCTGGTTGATGGCCTCTGTCTGGGTCGCCATCAGATGCGCTTCTCTACGGGGTGCCTGAGCTAGCCGCCCTCCTATCGAAGACCTGAAAGGGTTGTTCTGCCGCTCTTCGGGTACCAGTGGCCGATTCACATATACATGATGTGAACCACGCCCAACTCCTCCAACGTTGTCCTTCGCGAACCCCCATTCCTGATCCTGCAGGCTCTCGAATTCTGCTGCCATCTGGATGAGTTCCGCCAACGACGCAAAATCTTGCCTTCGGACATACAATCGGTATTCCTGGGAGGAATTTTCGTACACCCGGTGCATTAGGCATGAGTAGTCTTATCTCCACCAAATAGTCCTTGAACCTTTCCCCAAGTCGCTGCCGACGGGACGTGATTTGGTCTTCGAGACGCTCAAAGTACCGGGGATGCAAAAATAATTCTAGCAATTCCTTCCGGAAAACATCCCAGGACGTGTCCCTCAATCCATTCGTGAGGAATCATGTAGCGGCTTTTCCGCACAGCACCTCGCTTACGGCTCCCGGCATATATGTAAGATCTATCGACTGCCCATCGTACCGCATGCCCCACTTTCGCTCCTGGTCCGTTACGACCCTTACCCAGCGCGAATCCTCGCAGACGGAACACATGCGTTCTTGAAGCCTTCCATGCTTGCACGCGCGGTCCGGTGCCCTAGAGACATCCCTGTCGAGTCCATGAACACCTACCAGACGGATCTTCGGCGAGAATTTAGGATCCGCTGATGATCATTCCCACGATGGCGGCTCCGCATGCCCGTACAGGCGTGCATCCCCTAGGTCGGGGTCTAACCGTTGCCGCGATCTACCACCGACGCCAAGCAACGCGCCTTTCTGAGGCGTCTTCAGAAGCCTGGCAAATTGAGTCTCCAGCTCCGCCAGTCGTGCCCACACATCCGCCGAGTGGCCACCCGCCTGTATGAACGCGTCGAATTTCTTGCGCATATCCTCCATGCGGCCCCTGTAATATACCCAGCCCACGCCTACCCCAGGATTCTTTGACTCACCTGACTCCGTTCAGAGTCTGTCAGCCTCGTCTCTTTAGGCCTTGTCTCTTTTCCCTTTTTTTTTCCTTTTACGAAAATACGTTTCCGGCCCACGGTACCACGGTGTTTCAGAATCATTAGATTCTTGACCTCCTTTATTCTGGTCCCGGCTCACTTCGTCGCAGCACCTTATGCACGAAGCGCATACGTTGTTCTTATTATTTTTTTCCAGGAGACTCGGCCTATGGCCCACTTCCCAAATGTCTCTTTTTTTTTCGTTATTTCACTGTAGGTCTGGCCTTTTTCTCATTTTGTTTTGTTATTTTTTTTCCACGAAAAAATAAAATTTTATGCACGAATCTTTGGCTCGAGGGCCACTGTGCCAACCATGACACCGATTTTTCTCCAAAGTCAATTTTGCGTACTAAATATTGGCAACTGGCCCCTACTGTGCAAATATTGCACCCTCTCTTTAAAAGTCGATTTTAACAGGCAGAAGGAGGCTTTTCCGACCCCATAAAGTATATAAATTCTTGATCAGCATCAACAGCCGAGACGATATAGCGATGTCCGTCTGTCCGTCTGTCTGTCTGTCCGTCTGTCCGTCCGTCTGTATGATCACCTAGATCTTTTAAACTACAAGTGCTAGAGCCACCAAATTTGGAATGAAAGTCCGTTTGCTTCGCGAGCAGATCAAGTTTATTTCAAATCTTTGCCACGCCCCTTACCGCCCCCGCAAATTGTAAAAAACTATTTTCACATCACCATAACTTGAAAAAGAGTAGAGCTATGGCGACCAAATTCACACATTTTGTGTATGGTACCTATCTAACTATCCTTACCAAGTTTGGTCTGGATCGGGCAACTATAGCCTATAGCTTCCATAGGACAAATCGGTCGAAAATTGGGGATTTGTATGGAAAAACGCGCACTAGAAGGAGTACGGGGTCTTTTACAGTCGGCTCGCTCGACTGTAGCCTTTCTTACTTGTTATAGACTATAGTTGTCCGATGCTGAGCAAACTTGGTGAGGATAGTAACAATGGCGTCATACACATAATGTGTTAGTTTGGTTGCAATCGCTCAACTAAAACTTCATGTCTCCATACAAATCACCAATTTTCGGCCGATTTGTCCTATGGGAGCTATAGGATATAGTTGTCCGATCTGGACCAAACTTGGTGAGGATAGTTATAATGGTACCATACACATAATGTGTTAGTTTGGTTGCAATCGCTTAACTAAAACTTCATGTCTCCATACAAATCACCAATTTTCGACCGATTTGTCCTATGGGAGCTATAGGCTATAGTTGTCCGATCCGGAACAAACTTGGTAAGGATAGTTATAATGGTACCATATATATAATGTGTTAGTTTGGCTGCAATCGCTCAACTAAAACTTCATGTCTCCATACAAATCACCAATTTTCGGCCGATTTGTCCTATGGGAGCTATAGGCTATAGTTGTCCGATCCGGATGAAACTTGGTGATGTAGCAATTTTATATGTTGTTTAAGGATTAATTCCTTAAATTCTGAGTATGTCTGGATATCTTTAAGTTTGATTATGCTTTTTAAAATATTAATGTTACTTTGTGGGTTTACAATTTCTTGGTATGCATTTTGAAATACTAAGAAGTCTTTAATATTTTCCATATAAATGACGCTAGTCTGGTTTAAGAAGTGTTTTATAAGAATATCTTTTGCAATTGTTGGAGTCATTTCTCTATATTTTATGAAGGTTTTAGATTTATTAAAATATTGTTCGGTAGTGGTTTGATCAGAAGAGTCTTTTATCAATTCAACTTGTCTTGAAAAATAGTTTAATGGTTTTTCGGTTATTGCAATACAATTTTGATTGTCTTCAGGAACACTATGAATGGTTGCGGCTGTTGAAATGCTTTCATGTTCACTTTCTTGTTCTCCTACCATATTTTCTTCTAACTTTATTCTGGATAGAGCGTCTGCGACATGATTCTGTTTACCTTCTAAATATTTTATTTTAAAATCATATTCGCTTAGTTTTATTTTCCATCTTTGGAGTTTCATGTTTGGTTCTTTTATATTTTGTAACCAGACAAGAGGCTTATGATCGCTTAATATTTCAAAGGGTACTCCATATAAATATGGGCGGAAATATTTGGTTGCCCAAACAATCGCTAACAATTCTTTTTCTATTGTACTGTAATTTATTTCATGCTCATTAAGGGTTCTACTGGCAAAACTAACTGGTCTATTTTCTTGGGAAAGGACAGCTCCTATTGCAAAATTGCTTGCGTCAGTAGTTACTTGAAATTGTTTGGAAAAGTCTGGGCAATGGAGGACTGGGTCGCTCAATATTAAAGTCTTTAATTTTTCAAATGAATTTTTATAGTCTTCACTATGAATATTAACTTTTGCTCCTTTTTTTAAGAAAAGAGTCATTGGTTTTGCTATTTTCGCAAAATCGGCAATAAACTTACGGTAATAACCACATAAACCTAAAAATGAGTTGATTTCTTTTGGAGTTTTTGGAATCGGAAATTTGTCTATTGCTTTAACTTTATCAATGTTCGGACGGATACCTTCTGGGCTTATTGTATGGCCTAAAAAAATCTGTTTGGCCTTTTAAGAATTCGCATTTATCTAGTTGAAGTTTTAAATTTGCTTCTTTTAATTTTTCAAACACTTTTCTAAGTGAATACAAATGTTCTTTGAGAGATGTGGAGTAAACAATGACATCATCTAAGTAAACCAAACAATGTTTGTTGATAAGATCCTTGAGAACAGAATTTATGCAACGCTGGAATGTTGCTGGGGCATTTTTTAAGCCAAAAGGCATACAAGTATATTCGTAGTGACCGTGCTTTGTTCATAAAGCTGTTTTGGGAATGGATTTGGGATCCATTTCAATTTGGTGGAAGCCTTTTGCCAAGTCGATAGTTGTAAAGTATTGGCATTTTCCGAGTTTGCCTAAAATTTCATCCATATTAGGAATCGGGAATTTATCATTTACAGTTATGTCATTTAGATTACGGTAGTCGACTACCAATCTAAATTTTGGTTTTCCAGATGCGTCAGTATTTTTTGGAACAATCCATAATGGACTGCAATACGGAGAATCGCTTGGGCGAATTATTCCTTGTTGTAACATGTCATCAATTTGTTTGTTAACTTCTGCTTCATAAGAAAATGGGTAACTATACGGACGTTTGTAAATAGGATTGTCATGTGAAGTTTTGATTTCATGACGTATTACACTTGTAAAAGTTAAATTGTCGTTCTCTTGGTATTGGATGTCTTTGAATTCTTTTAGGAGTTTGATAATTTCAGTTTTTAGACCCCGTATTCTAAAAAAGAGTATAGGGGTCTATTAAGTTGGTCTGAAGCGAAATGTGCGTAACAGGCAGAAGGAGGCGTGGCCGACCCCATAAAGTATATATATTCTTGATCAGCATCAACAGCCGAGACGATATAGCAATGTCCGTCTGTCCGTCTGTCCGTCCGTCCGTCCGTCTGTATGAACACCTGGATCTTCTAAACTACAAGAGCTAGAGCCACCAAATTTGGAATGAAAGTCCGTCTGCTTCGCGAGCAGATCAAGTTTATTTCAAATCTTTGCCACGCCCCCTACCGCCCCCGCAAATTGTAAAAAACTTTTTTCACATCACCATAACTTGAAAACGATTAGAGCTAGAGAGACCAAATTCACACATTATGTGTATGGTACCATTATAACTATCCTCACCAAGTTTGATCCGGATCGGACAACTATAGCCTATAGCTCCCATAGGACAAATCGGTCGAAAATTTGTGATTTGTATGGAGACATGAAGTTTTAGTTGAGCGATTGAGACCAAACTAACACATTATGTATATGGTACCATTATAACTATCCTCACCAAGTTTGGTCCGGATCGGACAACTATAGCCTATAGCTCCCATAGGACAAATCGGTCGAAAATTTGTGATTTGTATGGAGACATGAAGTTTTAGTTGAGCGATTGAGACCAAACTAACACATTATGTATATGGTACCATTATAACTATCCTCACCAAGTTTGGTCCGGATCGGACAACTATAGCCTATAGCTCCCATAGGACAAATCGGTCGAAAATTGGTGATTTGTATGGAGACGTGAAGTTTTAGTTGAGCGATTGCAACCAAACTAACACATTATGTATATGGTACCATTATAACTATCCTCACCAAGTTTGGTCCGGATCGGACAACTATAGCCTATAGCTCCCATAGGACAAATCGGTCGAAAATTGGTGATTTGTAAGGAAAAACGCGCACTAGAAGGAGTACGGGGTCTTTTACAGTCGGCTCGCTCGACTGTAGCCTTTCTTACTTGTTTCTTCTGCGATTAAATGTTCAAGTCTGTATTGGTTATTACTGAAAATTTCATTCTTCATTGCGTAATTAAATTCGAACGTAAAGTTATTTTCGTTGGGAATGGCTTCAAAATTTTTTGATGAATTGCCGTCTGATGATTCAAGGTTCTTGTGAACGAATGTACGTTGGCTAATGGTTGTTTGGTTACTAACATAATCAACATTTGCGTTGTTGTCCATTAAAATTTTTCTACCAATAAGAATGTCATAATAAGGAGAAAATTCGTGTAGAAAAAACTGTGATTCTTGTTGGAATAAGCGATTGGCTGGAAGGGTAACAAATTTATTTAACTTGGACAACCCAGTTAAACTTCGAACTGAAATATCTTTATTTTGGACTTGGAGATTAAAAAATTTTTTGTCATCATGTTTATTGAAGATCCGGTGTCAATAAGGCATCGGTATCTGTGACTGTTAAACATAATTTCTATGTATTGGTGTGTTCCCGGGCTTGTATTAGAAAATTTTCAGACTGAAATTGCTGATCTTGTTTTGTTTCGGATTGTTCGTCATTGTCTGTGTCGTCGTCTGTGGTGTCATCTGAATATTTCTCAGCTTGGTGGTGATTTTCGTCAGTTTCCATGCGTGACTGTGCGCTACCTACTTTAGTTCGCTTAACCGGCACTCTTTGTTCCTGAGGTGACTGATTGTAGTTACGGGTATCAAATTGCCTTTCTCTAAGCAAATCTTCGCGGAATTCATTGTAAAGTTTTCTGTTTTCGTCAAATTGATTTTGCCTAGAAGGCAATTTTTGTGATGGACTATTGTTTACTTGACCGTTTTTTGAGTAAGTGTTATGTTTAGATGTTTGAGGTAGGTCAGGGTAATGAATTTTTGATGCAGAGAAAACTGGTGCAAATGGTTTGGTCGGATTGTCAGAGTTCTTAGTAAAGGAAGAATCTTCATAAATGCTTTTTCGCTGAGCGACTTGACGTAATTTCTGAACAGAAGATATGTCATATTTGGCTAATGTTGTGAACATTCGGTCGGGTAATTTTTTTTCAATTGTGGTTTCAACTGTATTTTTCATAGCTTGGGTGTATACAATTGTGTTGTTAACATTATTTTCTAAAGTTAATTTGTTTGTTATAATATTGCATCTATCATCTAACTCATCACAAAATAGACGAAGGTTACCTTTAAACTTGGTCGAGTAGAGTTTACGCAAAAATTCCTCTAACGGTGTATGAGTTTTGTATTCGTTGATGAGGGCTGTCTTCAAAGATGTCCAGTTGTTGTGGTATCAACTTTGGGTGATGTTTCCAGCTGCTCCCACGATCTGCAATTCGATGGCTCCAAATATAATTGCAACTTGACGGGCGTCATCTGTCCCATATAAATTCATCAGATATTCCACGCGTCTGATGAATGGTGCCAGTGTGTTGGGCTCTCCAGAAAAATACGGTACTTGGCGTATTTGTTGAAGTAGTTGCGATAATTCTTCTTTAGGTAATGCCATTGTAATTTTTGTTCACTTTGTTTTGTTATACTCTCTGCAATGGAGAGTATATTGGGTTTGTGCAAAAAAAAAAGTATGTAAAAGGCAGAAGGAGGCGTGGCAGACCCCATAAGGTATATATATTCTTGATCAGCATCACAAGCCGAGTCGATATAGCCATGTCCGTCTGTCCGTCTGTCTGTCCGTCTGTCTGTCCGTCTGTCTGTCCGTCTGTCTGTCCGTCTGTCTGTCCGTCTGTCTGTCCGTCTGTCTGTCCGTCTGTCCGTCCGTATGAACAAACAGATTTCAGAGATGGTAAGAGCTACAAGTTTGAATTTGGTCTCTATCGACTCGATATTAAGTCAGTCAATACAAGAATCTTTTTTTTCGATGCCACGCCCCGTTCGCCCACAATGTGCAAAAAACTAGAAACACCTCGTAAAAAATTGTTGTTTTAGCCGAATATCTCAGTAACTATAGCACTTAGGAACACCCATTTTGGTACGCAGATTCCTAGAGACGGCATAATTGTATTGTCATCAAAAATTTTGGACTGCCACGCCCCCTTTTCCCACAAGAAATAAAATAATTTGCAAACTTCAATGCCGATTTTAAGGCATATTTTCTTATCGTACAGTGTTGTTATTTCACATTCGTTTGAAGACAAAATATATTGCACTATCCTGAAAGTTGCATCTAAATCGGACAATAAACAAAAGAGCTATCCATGTAAGAAAGTTAATAATTGAACGCAATGTTAATGCATGTGTGCAAGCGAGATAGAAACATACAAACATGTGAGCGAATGTTTTCGCTGCTTGCGTAGCTTAGCGGCAGCGCTGCCCGCGAATGCTGGCCGTGCCAACCAATTGTGTATGTATTACATATACACACATACATATGTGCGTGTATACATATAATGTCAAATGTATATGTGTGTGTATACATACAAACAGATGTTTTTGTTTCAACGTGTTTTGTTGCAAGTATCAATTGATATACCCGGATATCGATTTTATTAAATTATCGGGAATAAATTGCAGAGAGTATTCTACGGTTGGGCGTGCTCGACTGTACTTTTCTTTCTTGTTTTTTATTATTTAATTTATTTAACTATTTGTTTATTAACAAAAAAAAATTTTTTCTTGATTTTGTTTGATTCAATAGCAGTCCGAAATTTTGTTTAATTGGGCTATTGGTTTGGTTTGTTTTAATAGCAGTCCAATTTATTTGTTTAAATGGGCTATTTGCAGTGCACTCGCGTGTTCTTGTGTGGATACTGATTTTCCTAAAATCGTAATGATCTGAATCGCGTCACTTTTTGCGGCTAAATCGCGAGCTCAATCCCGAAGTATCACTTAGTTGTATAAGGATATTCGTTATGTGATTGAAAAGGACGAATTACTGTTACAAAGGACTTTCTCAGTATCCTACCGGCTGCGCCAATTAAATTTCCAATTTAATATTTAGAAAGAAAAAAAATAAAATTTTATTTCATTTCTTTTTATTTAAGTGAATACTTAAAGCGTAAGTTTAGAACTAATTTAACATAAAGATTTTGGGCTAAATGAAAGTTTTGATTAAAGCTTTCATTAACATTTGTTTGGACTATAATCTGTTAAAGTTATGTTAGTGTTCTGTTGATTACATTTATGTGCAGCTTTGACAAGCTTTTGATAAGCTTGAAAGTTTTATGCAAGATCGCTGATTATGCACTTATCCAAAGTGAAGCTTTGGAAAAGAAGGCAGATAATTATACCCGTTACTCGTAGAGTAAAAGGGTATATTGTATTCGTTGCAATGTATGTAACAGGGAGAAGGAGACATGGCAGACCCCATAAAGTATATATATTCTTGATCAGCATGACAAGCCGAGTCGATATAGCCATGTCCGTCTGTCCGTCCGTCCGTCCGTCCGTCTGTCCGTCTGTGTGAACAAAAGGATCTCAGAGACTATAAGAGCTAGAAAGGCCCGAGTGGTCGCAAACGAAAGATAAAATGCCCAAGCAGTACAAGTTTGCTTTTGTTTTTTGACGCGCCCACTTTAGGGCGTTCTATGTGCATACAAAGGTAAAAACAGGTAAAAATAGCATGTTTTAGTATAAAAAACTTTTTTAGACCCCGTACTCTAAAAAAGAGTAGAGGGGTCTATTAAGTTTGTCTGAAGCGAAATGTGCGTAACAGGCAGAAGGAGGCGTGGCCGACCCCATAAAGTATATATATTCTTGATCAGTATCAACAGCCGAGACGATATAGCAATGTCCGTCTGTCCGTCTGTCCGTCTGTCCGTCCGTCCGTCCGTCTGTATGAACACCTGGAACTTCTAAACTACAAGAGCTAGAGCCACCAAATTTGGAATGAAAGTCCGTCTGCTTCGCGAGCAGATCAAGTTTATTTCAAATCTTTGCCACGCCCCCTACCGCCCCCGCAAATTGCAAAAAACTTTTTTCACATCACTATAACTTGAAAATATGTGCATGGTACCATTGTTACTATCCTCACCAAGTTTGAACCGGATCGGACAACTATAGCCTATAGCTCCCATAGGACAAATCGGTCAAAAATATGAAATTTGTATGAAGACATGTAATGTTAGTTGAGCGATCGCAACCAAACTTCCACAGGATGTGTGTATTATTATTAAAAATATCCCCACCAAGTTTGGTCCAAATCGGACAACAATAACATATAAAACAAATTAATCAAAAATGCTGAATTTTATGTAAAAATTGTTTGTTTACACTGCTTGCAAGAGTTTTTACACTGCTTGCAAGAGGTAACTCTACGTTTAACTACACAAACTGCAGCAAGCAGTGTAGTGTGTTATATAAACAATTATTGCATGTGAATGAAAATAATCCAACTGAATTATCAGCAGAGCGTGGTCTTATTGGTAGGGTCGCGGTTCATTATTTTGCAAATCCGCGTGGGTCCCTGGTTCGAGTCCAGTCAAAGTTAAACACAAATTTTTTTTAATTTTAACACAAATTGTAAACCTATTTTAAATAATAATAACGTTTATTTTATTTTATTTAAAATGTATTTGCGTAACATGGTATGCTATAAAAAAAAAGTAATACGAAAGTCCAAAACAATTCAGTAAAGTCCCTTGCACGTACATACATTTTTTAATATGTATAACATTCATACATACATACATATTTTTGCGTATGCTTTGCACTTGTTCAAGGGTGATCGTGCATTTGAACTGCTTAACGTAGTTCAATTGAAGTAAGTTGTTCAGTTGATCGGCATTTAGCGCTCATTGGTACTGGTTAAAATTTCAATTTAAACTATTTCCTTTTTTTTTTTTTTTTTTTTGAATTTTAATTTCAAGTAAAATATAAAATTTCGAATTTTAATGCATTGTTTATTTTTACGGAAAACATAATTTTCAAACAATAATAAATAGGTATTGGGGTATTACAATGAAAAAACATCTTTTTGTATGTATGCATATATACATATGACATTAGATATACTATGCTCATATATTACATATGGACGGCCAGCGTCCGCGTGCATCGCAGAATGACTGATGCATGTTAAATGACAAGTGTGCCACCTTGCATTATAGTTTTTAACTCTATATTTACCTACATAAACCACTCGAATTATCTAATCGGGGTTGGTCTTGTCGGTAAAGGCGCGGACAATCATTTTGCATACTTGTGTTTAAACTCAGAGATCCACGGTTCGATTCTCGGTTTTTTTTTTTTTTTTTTTACAATAATAATACTTTTATTTTTACAATAATAATAATTTATATTGTTTGATTTTTGTTTTTTATTTTTTTGTATTATTTAGTTCTCATTTTTGTCAAAACATGGTAACAAAATAAAAAGCAATATGAAAAGCAAAAAACATTTATATGAACTCCTTTAAATATGTATATACGTATATATGCATGAAAAGATTTATATACGGACAAATATACATATATGTATATGTATTAAAATTCACTATGTGAATCAATATGCTTCCTAAGTTTTGCATTGGCTCAAGGGCTTTCCAGTATTTAAATTGCTCATTGCAGTTCAAATTAACTAATTAGTTCAGTAGGTTGAAATTAAATTGTCGTTTATTAGCACGAAGCTTCGAATTGAAGTTCATTGGTACTTGTTCGACTCAACTTTAAATTCAAATGAGCGAACGATGCGTAAGAAATTGCAGAGAACGAGAGCACGATTTAACATAATTCTGTTAAATGTACTTACATACGTATGTTTAATAAAACATATCTAAAATGCAAAATAACAAATATATGAATTTTATATATTTTAAAAAATATGTATTTATATTAAAAGATAATAAATTATATTAATATATTTATTTAAATAAATAAATATATATTTTATAACATTTTTCTGTTAAACACATGTACATTTATCAGAAAAATGTTATAAAATAACCATTTATTTATTTAAATAAATATTAATAAATTTAACAGAAAAATATTATATAATAAACATTTATATATTTTAATAAATAAATGTTTATTTTATAACATTTTTCTCTTAATCACATGTCAATATTATTTTGTTTATTCGTTTTGCAGACAAGTATAGTATATAATTATAATTATTGTTTTAGAACTAATGCAGCGTGCAGTTGATTTGTTGTTGTTGTTACAGATATACACATAAATATACATTTTTTGGTATCAAAAATAATGTTTACAGTTTATAGTTTAGTTATTGCAGCTGCATTTGGGCGACACTTTAAAAATTCAATAGTTGTTTAGAAAAACAATAAAAAGTAGTAGACAATTTACATATTTAATTCAACAGGCCATCAATTAAGTGTTTTGAGGTAACAAAAAATAGTTAATAATAGCGCGCAACAATTGCCTTGACAACATACATTGTTATGTAATACATATAAATTTTCTCAATTATGCTTAGTTATAATCCAGTTCAGGATTTGTAGATGTCTCTTTTATTGTTGTGCTTGGTACTAGGTATAAACGCTGAGATTACATAATGCCAGGAAACCGCTAGTAAAATCATTAAGTTGCCTCAAACTCTAGGAGGCCAATCCACGCTGCCGTCGCTTGACACGCGCATATGGACCCACCGATGGATCCATTACAAAATCATAGAGCACTCGCGTCCAACTGGTATGCTGCGGCATTGTCTCGTAGAATTCCTTTGCAATCCTCTTCACCTCCGGTAATCGGGAGCCGGGCACAGCGGGGGAATCATGATGTTCATTGTGATAGCCCACATTGAAGGTAATCCAATTGAGTGGACCGTAATATGAAAACGTTTCAAATCCCTTGGCAAACATATAGTGCTCGGAAATGAAGTGTCCCGCCAATTACCAGATATGCCATCGCCTTCCAGCCAATAAAATAGACAACGGCGGTATTGAACGTTAACTGAATGATCGTATTAACGATCTCCAGTCGATCCGGTGGCTTCGGATTGATGATCAATGGACGGAATATATAGAAGAAGGGCTGCAGACAGAGCCACAAGAATTTACGAAGAGTCGAGCTTCCAGCAGAGTCGGGATATCGGTATCAATCACTTCGTCGCCTTGGTAACCATGATGCTCCAGATGATATTTCTTAAAGGATGTAGTCATGGGCAGTCCGATGGGTAAATTGCAAAGAAACCTAAAATCCGGTTATGCATGGGTCGACTGTGTCCAAAAGCCAGATTGTGGAATATTTCGTGGACTGCCAGCATGAGGGAGTGATTAAGAATGCCGCCAAAGCAATAGGCCAACAGTATTAGCCATGGCCATGACAAGTCCTTGACAATGAACAGTGCCAGAATTTGGGTCAACACCATCGCACGGCAACCCATTTCAAATTGGGATCGTGTCCAAATAGCTTCTTGATTTTCGGATATTTCTCGAGTATTATCTTGCGGCGCGAAGCATGTGGTTCTTCCGTAAAAACCCATTCAAAGTCGGTGCGAGACACTTTTTGTCCCATTGTTGTTGGTACTGTTTTAAGTTGTTGTTGTTGTGGTGACGTATTAAACGCAGTGCTTTGACAATATCGACCGAATATCCAAACATCAAATTAAAGTTTTTTTTAGTTTATGCCAATGCGCGGTGGCAAAGCGGCATTAACGAAATGAAACACTTAAATGAATGTATTAAAATATTTACATATGGATAAACATACATGTATATGTATTAAAATTCCAAATGTGAATATACATATAAGCTTTCTTAGTTTCGCACTGGTTTAATGGCTTCCGAATATTTTGAATTGCTCATTGTAGTTCAATTGAACCTATAAGTTCAGTAGATCGCAATTAAATCGTTCGTTTATTAGCACTTATCTTCGAATTGAAGTTCATTTGTACTTGTTCGACTCAACTTTCAATTCAAATGAGCGAACGATGTTTTGATTCGCTTTTCACCGTTACTTTTCGCATGTATTTAAATCACATATTTCGCTCGTTCGACCATTTTCACTGCGTGCATAAATTTGATTAATAAACCTCTAAATTGCGATTATTAGATTTAAAGTTAATATAAAAGTAATTATAGTGATTAGTGATATATACAAGTATTAATTTAGATTTATAATAAACAAGTTTGCCGCGTATTAGATGTTCTACTTACATACATATGTATGTAAGTACTATATGTGCGGCAAATTTTGAAAAAAAGCTTTAATATAATTAATTTTTTAGTTTAAAAGTGTTTTTATCCAAAATTAGATACGTTTATAATACGCTTTGGCCAAAATACTATAAGGTGTGCGTGAAAAGATAATTATTGCCAGTGCTTTCATCAGTCTCAGCCGTGCGCTAGAGTCTGCGTGTGTGTGTATGTGTGCATCTATTTATTTACATATGTATGTATTTGCGTTAAAATACCACGCAATACAACACAGTAAATAGGGTTGCATAAACTGATCTCCGTATTGTGCGTGCGCGTGTGCTCGTTGTGTCCGGTTGCGGTTTTCGCGAAGATACTTATTGATCTGTGGATCATGCAAGCAAGTCGCATGTTGTTTTCAACTTATCAAAATTAATTAATACAATAGATAACATATTTCATAAACAATAGTTATTGATTTTTATTGATTTTTTTATTCTTTTTTCTTTGATTGTTTATTCATATCGAATTTGAATAAAACTTTTTTTAAAATTATTTTTTTTTAAATCCATAGCTTATATTTTCTATTTAATATTCATTTATAATTATTTTTTCATTTATAATAGATTTTTATTATAGTAAACATTTCTTTAATTTTTTATTTTATCTCATTTTTAATATAGCTAAATTTTTTTTTGTACCTCTCATACTGTTTTGAATCTAAAATCTTTTTTAAAAATTATTTGATAAATTATTTAATTCATTTAATTTTTTGTAGTGTTTTTTAAGTCTAATATGCCTCGTTTGAATAGACAGACCGCATCTGCTCGTGCTAATAATCGTCGTTTAAGAAATAGGACAAATAGAAGCGACATTTCTTATTCCCAGGCTGAAAATGAGAGGAATACAAACTCTCTCAGAGAGCGTAGGGATAATTCTGTTTATAGGGACGAAGAACAAGTTATTGATAGTGCGCGTCGTTCTTTAAGAAGACGCTATTAAACTTTAAGATCTCAGGAGCAAAATCAAAACACATTACATAGGCAAGATAGAAGAGGAGAGCCGATAGTTCAAGAAATTGAAAGGCTGCGAAATACTCGGTCTAGGAGGCAGGCTCGAACAAGAGATGGGGTTCGAGAGCAGGAAAGAATATCTGAAAGAGAATATAGATCAAGAATTAGACGGCAGCCTATCGTTCAGGAAAACGAAAGGCTGCAAAACACCCGTGCTAGGAGGCAGGCTCGAACAAGAGATGGGGTTCGAGAGCAGGAGAGATTGTCCGATAGACAAAATAGATCAAGAAGTAGACGGCAGCCTATCGTTCAGGAAAACGAAAGGCTCCATAATACCCGTGCTAGGAGGCAGGCTCGAACAAGAGATGGGGTTCGAGAGCAGGAGAGATTGTCCGATAGACAAAATAGATCAAGAAGTAGACGGCAGCCTATCGTTCAGGAAAACGAAAGGCTGCAAAACACCCGTGCTAGGAGGCAGGCTCGAACAAGAGATGGGGTTCGAGAGCAGGAGAGATTGTCCGATAGACAAAATAGATCGGAGAGTAGACGGCAGCCTATCGTTCAGGAAAACGAAAGGCTGCAAAATACCCGTGCTAGGAGGCAGGCTCGAACAAGAGATGGGGTTCGAGAGCAGGAGAGATTGTCCGATAGACAAAATAGATCGAGAAGTAGACGGCAGCCTATCGTTCAGGAAAACGAAAGGCTGCAAAATACCCGTGCTAGGAGGCAGGCTCGAACAAGAGATGGGGTTCGAGAGCAGGAGAGAGTGTCCGATAGGCAAAATAGAGCTTCTCTACGACAAAATCTTTTGTACAGGGCTAATGAACAACGACGGAATACAGAACTACGAGCAGGTATGCGGTCTGATGTTAGGCGACGAATTTTAGAAAGGGAAAGAGATAGGATGCAGAGATCGCAAGCAAGGAATAATCCTGTTCGGAGGATTATTGAAAGATACGCTAACACTGCTCAAAGGCGAAGTGCTAGATTGTTAGCGCGTCAAGCAACTCTTGACGCGTTAAGACGCCTTAGTCAGAGAGTTAGCCAAAATAGAAGTAACTTAGATAATAGGACATTAGAAAATAGTAGAAATGCCGACCGCATGAGAGTAAATCGTGCGAATAGTTCTCAGGACGATATTGTACCCAGCTTAACCGCATTAGAAGCTCAAATTAGAAGTTTTAATAGATTAGTAAAGCTGGGTCCAAATCAGGTTTGCCTTTGTTGCAAAGGCCTATGGTTTCCCCATCAACTCAGCAAAATTTCTCGTGGTTTTATTGAAAGCCACAACGAATTTAGCGCTGATATTTTAAGTCTTTCGAATGAGTTTTCATCAGAGGAAGACATTCACCAATTCTGCAACACTTGTTGCAGTAATATAAAAGCTGGAAGGAAACCAAAATTTTCCATTACAAATGGCTTAGATTTTCCCGATCTTCCCGATTGCCTTAAAGGATTAACTCCTTTAGAAGAGCGACTAATTTCTCCTCGACTCCCATTCATGGTCATTAAGACCTTAGGTGTCGGTCGCCAAAGTGCAATCAAAGGAGCTGTAGTGAATGTCCCTATTCCAGTTAGCAGTATCGTGACTTCCCTTCCACGAGCCTTTCATGAAGCAGAAGTAATACAGCTCCACCTTAGACGTAGGATGGAATATAACCATGATTTCATGGCTGAAACCATTAGGCCCTTAAAGATTGCAGAAGCAATTAGGTTTTTAGTAACTACAGAGCTTTATCTTAAGCACAATGTAGTTTTGAATGAACAGTGGATCTCAAATTATACTTCCGATACTGTTCCATTCATAGTTTCTCAAGCAGATGCTGAGCTAGTTGAACAGCTCAATAGAGAATTTCAACAACCTTTTCATCCTGAAGGGGATGTTGAAACAGAGGAGCTCAATCCTGGGGGTCAGGAAACTCTGCTTGAAAATAATCAGTTAGACAATGTTGCCATGCAAAGAATAGTTATAGCTCCTGGCGAAGGCCAAAGACCCCTAGACATGATTTTGGATGCTGATTGTGAGGAATTAGCATTCCCATCCCTTTATGCTGGCAACAAAAGAAAATCTTCACAAAGTTTTACAACCATTGTTAGATCTGAGCTTCGTAATTTTGATAGGAGAGGTTGTAGAATTGATAAGTTGTTCTTCAATTATAAGAAGTTAGAGCTTATTAGTATTAGAAACAATACTTCAATTTGCTTGAGAAAGCACACTGCCTCACGTCCCATAACTGTTTCTAATGCTCTTAATGAAGAACATATGGACCATCTTATTCGCCACGATGAAGGCTATAGGGTCCTGAAAGGTATTCGCACGTCTCCTGCTCATTGGGAAGCAGAGAAAAGAAAGGTGATGGCCATGATTCGTCAGTTTGGGCTACCAACTTTCTTTATTACTTTGTCGGCTGCAGAAAGTAGGTGGTTAGAGCTGCTTGTCCTTCTTAAAAAGAATGTGGACAAGCAGGAAGTTACAGAAGAAGATGCATCAATGTTGCCTTCCAATGAGAAAGTGCGATTGATTCGCACTGATCCTGTAACATGTTCTAGGTATTTTGACTATCGGTTTAGGCAGTTGTTCAAGTTAATGAAGAAGCCAGGAGGTATTTTTGGTCAACATAGGGTCGTCATGTATTACTGGCGAGTTGAATTCCAGCAGAGAGGCTCACCCCATATACATGGGATGTTTTGGCTGAAAGATGCCCCCCAAATTGATTTGAACAATGTCGATTCTATTCCTCCAGTAATAGAGTTCATTGATCAATTCATTACTACAGATGTAACTGATATAAGCCTCTCTCCATATATCGAATACCAAAAGCACAAGCACGGGCATTCATGCACACGTGAAGTGAGAGGAAACTCTATTTGTCGCTTTGGTATTCCATATTTTCCAATGCCTCATACTCAAATTCTAAGTCCTCTTCCCGAAGAAACTCATCAAATTGCTCAGCATCGTCAAAATTTAAAAAATATTAAAAACTTTTTAAATTTGTCATTCGATGCTGACATTATTGATCAGCTAAACGTTTTTGAAAATTTTCTAGCTCATGATCGAGTAAACCTCTCTTACGAGGACTATATATATGCCATTAGATCTGGTTTGAAGAAACCACAAATTCTCCTCAAGAGAACTTTTGCTGCTATTAACGTTAATGCGTATAATAAACACATTCTTTCCATGCAAAGAGCCAATATTGATATTCAATTCATATTGGACCCTTATGCATGCTGCAGCTATATTATTAATTACATTAATAAATCCCAAAGAGGCATATCTAAGTTAATGCGTGATGCTATCGATGAGATTAATAGAGGCAACTTATCTATTAAACAGAGGCTGCAGTATATTGGACACAAGTTCATTACTGGCACAGAAATTTCTGCTCAAGAAGCAGCATATTGTTGTTTAGGTATGCGTTTATCCGAGACAAGTAACGCTGATGTTTACATTAATACTTCATTGCCAGAGCATAGAGTGAGAATGCTTAAGCCTAGACAACAATTACAAAATATGTCACCTGATTCCAGTGACATATTTGTAGTGGGATTGCTGGATCATTACGAACAGCGACCACATAGTCTCGACGGCCTGTGTTTAGCCGATTTCGCTGCTGACTATAGTTATTCTAAGTCAGTAAGAACAACTCGTCAAAATGGTGATGATGAGAATGTTGACGAAGATGTAGAACTAGGTAATATACCCCTTCCTCTTCTCGATGGAAGTGGGTATATTAGAGATAGATCAAAACCGAGAATAATTCGGTATAGGAGTTTCAGTATAAATACCGATAGACAAAATTACTTTAGGGAATTAGTTATGCTATTCTTCCCCTGGAGAAATGAAGGGGAAGAATTAGTTCAGAAAGATTGTGAGGAGATTTTCATTCAAAATGAGGAGGCCATTAGGGCAAAATTTAAGAAATATAACGTCTTGGAGGATTTAGAAGACGCGCTTAGAAGGGCCATGGCAGATGAGGGCAATATAGAGGAAGCCCAATTAGATGGTCAGGTAGATGATGAGTTTAGGGTATTAGCGTTTCCTGAAATAAGTTCACAAATTAATGTTTTAAATATTAACGTTGATAATAATGAAAATGACCCCAATGAAAATTCGGACACTATCCGAATAATTAAACTTCCCCCCTTGATTTCCGATCAGAATTTATCTGATCTAGTAGGTTCTTTAAATGTCAAACAAAGAACTTACTTCACTCATGTGCTACACAATGCTCACCACAACAAAGTTTTTCATGAGTTTGTGGGTGGTGGAGCAGGTGTTGGCAAAAGTAGGCTAATTTCAGCAATTTTTCAGTCCCTTTCCCACTTATATAAGCGTAGACCAGGATGTGACCCAAACACTGTCAAAATTCTTCTTTGTGCTCCTACGGGTAAAGCAGCTTTCGGAATTGGAGGATCCACTCTTCATTCCATGTTTTCATTGCCAGTAAATCAATCTGGGTCATCCTTCAAAAATCTAGGAGATGATTTACTTAATACCCTCCGTTCAAGATTCATTGATCTTAAAGTCCTTATCATTGACGAAATTTCAATGGTCGGTGCCAAAATGTTTTCCTATTTGGACTCTCGCCTCAAACAAATTTTAGATAACAGAGATTTAGCATTTGGAGGGATTTCTGTTATCGTTTTCGGCGATCTTAGACAGCTAAGCCCTGTTGGAGATCGATGGATTTTCAAATCCAATTCACCTTCGCATGACCCATACAGTGCCATATATGGGTCGTCTCTGTGGGACTCTTTTAAGTTCTTCGAACTCACAGAGATAATGCGACAGCGAGATGACCAAGCTTTTGCCATTGCATTAAATAACATGGCATCCGGCCACATGACGTCACATGACATTAGTTTGATTAGATCCAGAATTTCCGATAACAGTCAGTTGCCAAACGACGCTATCCATTTGTTTTATAGGAATGACGATGCGTCAGTATATAATACGACAAAACTCAACTCAATATCAACTGCTCAGCACATTTCAAGTGCTATCGATTTCATTAAGGCCTCACATCTTAGCACAGAGGTGAAAAACCGTCATCTTGAGGCTGTTAAAAGTTTTCCGACGTCCAAAACTCAAGGGTTATGTACGTCTCTTATTTTGAAAACCACTGCCAAATATATGATGACGGTCAATATAGATACGGCAGATGGTTTAGTCAATGGAGCTTCCGGTATTTTAATGGATATTAGTTTCAATGCATCCAATTCTCCTCAAGTTCTTTGGATGAAATTTATAGATGATAGTGTAGGTATTAATGCTCGGGCCAAGTGTCCACATTCACTTGAGTCTTCTTGGACTCCAATTCAGAAAACTATTAAAAGTTTTCAATTTCATTCAAATCAGCAAATTTCAATAGACCGTAAACAGTTTCCAGTAATACCTGCAGAAGGTATTACTATTCACAAAAGTCAGGGCGCGACATATAGCAAAGTAGTGATCCACACTACTTCAAGAATGATTCGAGAGGCGCTATATGTTGCTTGCAGTAGGGCCACAAGTGCTGCCGGCCTTTTCATTATTGGGGACTTTGTTCCCCCAAAATCTAATCCTCACTCTCCAGTAGAGCTAGAGCTTCAAAGCCTGCGCACAACAAAATTGTTAGAAACCCACTATAGCTCGCTATTTGATGACACTAAGTGCAATGTATTATTCCACAACACGGAAAGTTTGCATTGTCACATTAGCGATATTTGTTCCGATCGACTAATGCTCCAGTCATCCATTTTATGTTTCGCTGAGACTTCGACTTTCTCAAACGAAACATACCAAATTTCAGGGTTTAGTAGTGTTGTGCGTTTAGATTGCGAGTCAGTTCCAAACAGGACTCGTCCAAAAAGAGGATTAGTAGTTTTTCTTAAAAATGATATTTCGAACAATGTTAGTCATTGTTCCAGCGGTCGATACTTTGCTGATTTAAATAATTTATCTTCTGCAGTTTTTGAGTTTGTCGTATTCAAATACAAGTCTTTAGGATTTTTAGTTTTATACAAATCGCCCAATTATCCGTTAGTAAAATTTGAATCAGAATTTGAGAGCTTATTTCATACTTTTCCGTTCTTAAATAGTAATTCAATTGTCTTAGGAGATTTTAATTTGTGCTTGCGATCTCTTAGAGGATGTAGTGATAGGGTTTATAACTTCTTAGGTAGGTTTAGATATGAGAGTATGCTAGATTTGGACAACCAATTGTGGCACACACATTGATTGGGCGATGACAAATGTTTTAGGAAACAGGGCCACCGCGCGCACTTTTGAATGTATATATAGTCACCACAGTGGTATTTTAGTTAGCATAGATAATAACGAGGTTCAGGGATAAAAAATTTTGGCAATAGCCAAAATTAAATTTTGTAGTTTATAATTATTAATTTTTTAGCCTATAACTTATAATTACGTTTTATTTTTATTAAATTTGTATTGTTATTATATTATTTATCATTATTTTATTATATAT